>JAQIXQ010001008.1:0-18310 GCA_034700485.1 Pseudosinella alba
CTGACTATGTCGTCGGCACAAATAAGTTTAAAAATGAACCACAGAGCCAGCACATTCAGCGAGGTAACTTGCATTGCCACTATTTAACATACAGCAAATGTGTGACAACATATCAATTTTCGACACCGTGCATCATCCAGTAATCAAGATTGCTTTTTAAACCAGCGTTTTAAATATATACTTAACTAACTTAGTGCAGACTCTATCGGTTCCACATCAAACCCTTCATAGTTCAACCATCTAAATAGCCAGCTCAGATCCAGTTCATTTCTAGAGTATATTGCGGTGACTAAGATGACAAAGAGGATCACATAGATGAGCAACTGGATGGTTGTGAAGGCCTAAATATAAATTAGTTTACTTCATTGTCCGTGGAAAAAAAACTACTTTTAAAAATATGTCCAATGAAATAAGTCAATTTGCAGACTACAATATCTCATAATCTTACCAAATCGTAACATGCCACAACTCTCGTCTGTTCCCTCAAACGATTACCGGACATTTCTGAAAATAAATAGTCTCTTGATTTTTGTTTTATGATGAGCTACAGCAAACACTCGCCCCTTCTATGATAGTATATTATTATTCAATAGTTTTGATCGATCTCAAAGAAGAAACTTAAGAAATGACATATTTTGATCACCCCCATCTATATACCCCATAATTATAACCAAAATACCTTCCTCATGCCAGCTATATATATACCCAATAATAGCAGTTGAAGTTGACAATGCAGCCATTCGTATGCTGATTAGATGAATGTGTCCAGACAAAAAAAAACATGTGCTGGTTCACCTGTTCAACAGGAATGGGTTGGATTTATCTTTCAGGATTGGATTTCATATGCAAATTTATTAGAAAAAAATCACGAATATATTTTGATATTTTGCGTGGCGGATAGAATAAGGTACATCATAAAAAATATTGAATGTTAAGCATATGAGTTTATATTCAGTCATAGATAGGAATTGCTAAGAATTCAATTTTATAGCAATTGAACACTTGTGCCATAATGAGAATTTATTGTTCAGATTTTTATTTCCAGGTAAATGTATATCCGGCATATGTCATCGAACCTCACAAATAAATTTCAAACCTTTCAAAAATGAGACTTTTTATATTAACATGCAGAGCAAAGATGGAAAAATTATTTTGGATATTGGATACTTAAAATTCATTACATATTATTTAACATTATTTAAAAGTTCGAATTGTAGACATATACATTCATGAATATGAACAACATTATATTTTAATTGTATTGACACGACGGGGTTCTACAGCAGGTTTGAAATTTGAAGTATTTAATATGTAGTAAATAACCAAGCCGAAACACGCCAAAGTGGACACGAGCAGTTCTACAATATTAACGCCATTACACCCCATCGCATCGGTTGCTGGTCCTATCCGTGTGCCTTTGTCATCTGCGAGGCCTGTGTCTCCTCCTCTCTCTCCTGTGGCGTCTTTGGTCTCTTGGTTCTGGCATATGACCCATCTAAACAAATTAATAATTATGAACTCTATTCGGATACTTACAAGCAGTACTTTCTAAAAAATGTAAAGAGCTTAGGTTTATAATAGCCAAGAAAAAGGCTAGTAAAAGAAACAAAAATGTCAACTTTATTTTTCAGGTAATTATTATTTTTCTTTTAATGCAATATTGTGAGCTGGCAATTGCTACTGTGATGGAACCGTGGAAGGACTAAAGAGACAAGGCACAATCAGACGACCGTTATGTATATTCATGAAGCCAAATTACTAATTACTATAATATGCGACATAAAAAATATGCGGGATATTTATGTCGAAAAAAGAAATTATGGACTCTTTGTACATTAAGGAATAAAGCCGATTATTTAAATGCTGATAAATTAATGAACCGTTTGCAACGGATGGTAACAAACGTAGCTGAATGTGAACACATGTATCTTAATAATTAGTGAAATATTGAAATAGAATTAGTGAAATTGAATTAGTGAATAATTAGTAAAATCTGGAACTGTCGTTTTCAATTTAAGATAATTGATCAGCAAAGGACAATAGTCCTTGCATATTAGAATAACCCTTAACGAAAATGTTTGTTTTTCTTCAATTTACGACATTGTTTGTTTTATGCTTTAACATGAACACGACATTTAGAAAAATATATTCGTGGCGTCGTGATTTTCGACAGTTGTCGTTACGAGTTCAAGTAACTGCCAAAACCCATTCTCCGATCCATGGAATTACAGAACTTACTCCGTGTTGGTAAAGGACCACAATATACATTTTGGCACTTTATGGCAAGTGTTTTATGTTGACCTTCGACCAGTTTCACTTGACTAATCAGCCTTAAATTCACTATACACGGTAGTTAGTATGACTAGAAGTGTTCGATAAAATATTCGGAAATCGGTGCAAGAGCATGGGTATGAGCTGCTAATTGTTTACAGACAGACAACCATTACTTGACCATTATTAGCTGAACACTTCAGCTACTTAATAATCTTTGTCATACGTTTTGTCGGATGACACCGACAGCCATCAAATAAATAGCCCCGGAAGTACGAAATGTACGTGTTTAATAGAAGTGCGTCAGTAGCATACACAAATACATTGTTTGACGTAGATGTGTACATATTTCCTTTTCATTTCAGATCGATCTATGATCGATCTGATGCAATGGTGATCGACGATCACCATTGCAGAAAGTCAATATAGTGCATATTGTGTAGTATTTATGACTATAGCAATATCATTTTTTAAACCAACCCTTTGTTTGTTTGTCATTGTTTTTGTGCATCAACTAATAGAAATACTTCCACTTAATGAAATAAAATACAAATGGCATTATTATTCTCTTATCTATGCGATACCGATTATTTTCGAAGAGGAAAATGGTTGTGGATTGTTATTTTATCTAACACATGAAATCAGAACATATATATACCAATATACAAAACCAATATAAATATGACAAAATCATCCAACCGTTTTCTAATTTTTGTTATACTAATTATGCCTGATAATCCGGTTATCTAGTATTTCCATTATTGATGCAACATAATTTTTCAATTGTATAAATATATTACTGACAATTGGAAGTGATGTGGACATGGACGTAGTTTACCATCCCATGCGCGGCATTTGGCTGTCGGCGTTTTCGTAGGTGAATTTAAAATGTTGGACCATTTTCATGCAATGTTATTTCCAGGTTTAATCAATTTCATTCAAATGAAAACTTTATGTATGATCATGTTGTTGCCTGTATCCAATATTTTCCAACTCATAGAAGTTGCTACATCCTCATCAACAACTCGACAGCAGCAACAGCAGAGAAATTGAAATTATACAACGTCTTCAGATTTGTTTTGGCAACCGGGATTTGCAAAATGTGGGCCGCATAGAATTCAATTGCGATCGATGTATAGTTGAATATACAAGATGTATAGTTATTTTTTAAGTAAATCAAATAGAAAATGTAATTGATATTAATTCCGATCCAAATGATAGTGACACTATAATGAAAGGTATAATGGACGATGTTATATCTATGTTTAATTTGAATATTCAGTAAACATGTTTAATGCATGCCTTCTTGTAAAATTACCCTAAATTGTTTTAAATATTTCTAATGTACTATGCCATTTCCAATGTGTTATATGTCTATGGTTTAATTGCCTGTCGGACTGGGCACCTTGTGACAACAAAGAACTGTTATTATTACATATATAGTTTCATGGGTGAAGGTGAGCGTACCCGGAAACCGTAACCGTAACGTTGAATGAAAAATTTATCAACATGACTTTTACTTGGACGCTTCCCATTACAATAAATTCAAGGCATACAATTTGTTGTCAACAAAATCCACATCAGTTGCATTTAAATTACAATGCTAAATTGGGCTGTGACAACAAATTAGCATAATGGGACAAGTGATGGGGATTATTATTTTTGTCAATGGAAAAATTAAATTAAATTTGCCAGTTTGCCAGTTTACGTCGGACGGAAAGCATCATGGCTTCATCTTCCTCAGAGTATAACTTTGAACAAATCCCTTGTAGCTGTGATAAGATCAAGTGGGAAACAATTGAAATTTCTGATGGTAAACTGGAAGATGAGTTCTAGTTGGAACGGAACGTATAACTGAAAGGATCCTAGGAAGTGTTTTCTATTGTGCTTTTGGGCTCTTTGTTCAGTTTGGATTTACTAGTTGGTTATCAATCACCCATTTAGTTCACTGTTCAAGAGGGTATACCGCAAACCGGCCTACTAAAGAAAATTGAATGTTACAAGTCAAATAGACCATAATGTTAAATAAATTTTACAGTGAGTCATTTTCCAGTCATGGATTATAGCTGCACTTTTGCGGAGTACTTAGTATTTATGTGTACACACGCTAGGATTAGGGAAGATTATGAATAAGTTATAATTTCTCGAAAAAGGCATATCCACCAATCCAAGACTAAAACGAGGTCCAGGTCGACCGAAGAATATACCAAAAGCATTTGACAAGTCCAAATAATGTTTGCTTCAATAATTCGTGTACATTTGCTAAGATAAATGTTATATTTACAAATTATTTTAAGCTATGATATGGTCATTATAGCAAGAATAAATATTCAACCCATTATGTTGTAAAATAAAATACAATGCCTTGCCAACGACAGTGTTATTTAAATGGGAGTGAAAATTTCTTGTTGACAACGAATTGTAATCTATTTTACACGACTGTCAAAAAAATTGACAGAAAATATATTGCCTAAATTCAATGATCAATTTAATGTATCTTAATGAATTTAAAAAAATGGATGGAATTATTTACGCAGTGTTATCTGGTGCGACAAATTTTACATCTTACCGTGACTCGCAATTAGCCAAGCAGCCAATAATTCATTTTACATTTCGTTACACTAAAAAGAAACCTCCCATAAGATTCCTATTAATTGTAATCCAATTCAAGCCATTTTGCTGTCCATCACTGATGTTAAGCAAATTGAAATGTAATTGACAGTCTTTCAAATTCTGCAAACATTTTGGGTGTACTTCATATATGTAATACAATTAGATATAGTGCAAGATAAACTGATAACTGTGTCACTTTGTCATTCATTACTTGGAAATTGAGGTATTCTACAAAATTACATTAAATTTTACTTTATTCAAGGCTGTGACATTTTCGTAAGTAAAAATATCATTCACAAGACATAACTTGTGTTCCATTGTCCTACTTCCCAAGTTCCCACGTAATATGTAAATAAATGGATATTGGAGTAAAATAAATACAAATTTGTAAATTTGTATTATTTACATGGGTAGGGAGAGAAAGGGCCCATGTAAAATGATACAACTTCATTACAATGATCATGGGCCCCTTAAATATGAGTTCCACCATGGAGACCCTGTAGATACCGGTTTCAAATGGATGCTGATTCTAGGACGTTTTCTGGGCGTTAGCCCACTCTCAGTTGCCATACGACCTGGGGCAGGCTTTACCTCTTTTCAGTAAGAAAGTAATCATATTATTGAATACGGCAAGTTACATCACTTTGCACCGTTCCCAAAAATAATCACATTATATATTATTTAAATTATGTCAGATGGAGAAGTGTTTCCTCAATACATACCCTGCTCTTGGCAATCTTGTCCCTTGCAATGTTTATACCCAACTTGATGTCATACTTGGGGAAAGTTGGAACCTACCCATCTGTCATGGTCGAACTCGGAGCTGTCCGTGCACTCTCCTACCGATTTGCCATATTCGGGGTCTATGCCTACTGGTTGTGGAAAGGGGAGTGGCTCCTCAAGTTTTTCCATGGGTGG
Source organism: Pseudosinella alba (assembly GCA_034700485.1). Taxonomy (NCBI): domain Eukaryota; kingdom Metazoa; phylum Arthropoda; class Collembola; order Entomobryomorpha; family Entomobryidae; genus Pseudosinella; species Pseudosinella alba. The sequence continues at coordinate 5,803 of JAQIXQ010001008.1, forward strand.
TCCATCACAATGAAGCGGTTAGGCTTGAGGAGTATGGACAGTGGGTTTCCAAAATTCTGCTTCTTCATAATGCCCTTCGTGCTGGGGCCGGGGATATTCGAAGTCATCATACCAACTGGCTTAATCTTCTTTAAACAAAAAGGTACACTGGTAAATTATAATATGATTTTCTTCGTAGACACTTCATAATTTTTATTCATTAAAGGTGACAATCGGGTTGAGAATATTTACAAGGCCCACATGGGCTCTTTGTCCAAGGCACTTCCCCACTATTCCAGCATCACATCCTTTCTCCTAATCTATGGGAAAGTTGCAGGTTACTACTGCTGGAACTATGTGGACGTCTTTCTTACCGTCCTCTGTCGGGCCCTTTCCCACAAGCTCAGGGAGATGAACGAAGATATTCAAATGACCATTCAGGAACTTATTGAATATTCTGGAAAGGGCAAGTCAACCGGTCTAGCTAATGAGTCGCAATCTACTGGAATGATTTTTCGCACAAAGGATGAAATAAAAATGAAATTCGTAGATCAAGTGGAGGCAACTTGGAGACAAATTTCGTATAAAATGTTTGCGCTTTGCGATCTAGTTAATGAGGCTGCACGGTTCATGGCGCCACTCATGCTTGTCATCTATAGCTCCAGCGTTTTCGTTATCATTCTTAATGTATGTGCCTAAATATGTTGCTATCCCGTTTAAACAATCTATTTTATTTTTAAGATTTTAATTTAAAGATTTTGATTTTTTGAAAAAGGCTATCCGCGTCCTTCACGATTCCACTGAAGACGTCCCGACCTTCATTTACCTCACCGCTTTCAAGTTCACAATCAGGTTGTGTATTATGACCTACTACGCTTCAGAAGTTTACCATTCTACAGAGGCCATACTGGTGTCAATGGAGAAGTACACTGATCATGTTTACACTCCGACAGCGTATCAGTTAGAAAGGATGTTGTCACGGAACCCTGTTGGTGTTACTATTTTGGGGATCGGTCCGGTCACGCGGAAGACATTCATCTCGATATTGGCCTTCGTCTTTGCAGCAGAGACGGTGTTGTTGGAGGCAATGGGGGCAGCCAAAATCGGTGGTAGTAATAGTAGCGGCAAGTGTCCGATTGTCCGAAACTGTACGGTTATATAGTCATGCAAAACATCGAGTAATTAGGTATTCCAACATTTAATTCTGCCCCACATTTTTATTTTGTAGCAAGGCAATAAAATTTAATATAGTTTACATCAAAGCACATGTGCGTTTTGCCTCCATTTCTATTTGGTTTCGAACTAATATGTAAAATTATTTTAGTCTATGATCAAGATCAATAATTTATATGTCATTTGTGCTATAAATCTTCAAGATAATTTCAAGGCTTGCAATTGGAGCTTATTGTCGTCATTTATTGCTTAGGCATTCAGAACTTAACACCATTCAGACTATAACACTCATTCAGCTTAAGGCATTCACAGGCATTCAGAGGCTAAAACAGAAGCTATGCAACCATTTAAGCAAAATGGCTGATATTTGGTAAAAAATAACAAAGTTCAAATCTATTGAAAGTGACAAAATGGCCACACACTTGAAATAATGCTCATGTTGCTTGAGTCCTTAACAATAGATTTAACATGCGCTTGAAACTAAATTAGATTTTTAAGCTTACTATGAAGTCCGTAGTTGTGGGCATCTTTGAAAATACTTTGGAGTAGTTGTCATTATCATAACCCGCTGCTGCTTACGATATTCAACATTGAGTAGGTATTTATTTTCATGAATGCTAGCCTTCTAGCAAAACAGAGTTCAACCAAGGTGACCTTTCCCATAAATACGGTATGCGCACACTCGACTGTAACCGTATCTAGTATATAGTAGAACGATTCAAATTTAACTCTTGTTGCTATACCTGTCCCGCTCGCAACTCAAGACTTCTCCAAGTTACACATTATGTGTGTTCTAGGATGTTCCAAAATGAATAAAATCTTTCTAAAACAGGTATCAGCGATTCTGCTGATACTGACTTTGGGAATAATGAGGGAGGCGTCGAGCTGCGCAGGTCAAATAGGATTAGAAACACCGTCAAGTAACCCTCATTTACGTTGGTTCTCAGACCAAATATTTGCCTACTGGGGTCAACCAAAAGATGTGGTTGATTTTTCAAAATGGAATCTACTTGAAGGAAGTCCCTGCCTTACATTCCTTTCAAACTATATGGGAGCTCATATTGCTGGAGTGCGCCAACCTGTGATAATTCGCAAGCCAATTCCAGCCCTAATTCAAATGTCAGCAGGTCACAAAAGTTTGGCTTGGATTTTGGAAACAAGACAGGACCCAGTAAATAACTCGGAGTTGGTTCTGGCAGCGTGCCTGCCATATAATGGATTCATTCCGGAGGACACGCTATCCTCCTGGTATCCTGAATTTTGCGCATTGGTCGACTTCTTTCAGTTTTCTCGAAAAACCAAACCTTGGACATGTCAAGTCCAAATTGACTTGTTTCCTCCAGTTTTCTCTGGAGACGATGATGTCAATAATTTGCGTAAATTGGATATGGAAATGCCCATATTCCAGCATATTAAATCATATTCCCTTGTTTGGTTCTATGGGGCTAGGCCGCAAGGGGACAAGTCGGAGAACGAATTCCCAAAGATTCTACCAAGCAATATGCCAGTGTTTAAGATATTGGTTGTACCTTCGCGGCAGTGGCGCCTCAACCTATCCAAGTATTGTGCCAATGAGGATGCGCAAAATTCATCCTTTGAATTGCTGCTCAGATGGATCCTTTCCTCACTAAAGGTTACAGGGTGGAAGGATGAAGTTGCTACTAAGAATTATGTCTTTCTGCTTGTTCAGGTAGGCACGCCAAAAGGCGGATGTGGCACAGGAACAATCTATAGCGAACATGTCACGCCGCAAATTTGTCTCGAATGTGGTCTTGATACCATCACAATAAAAACAGCCACCATCTCTCATCGCATGAAACTGGAGCAAATACTTGGCAATGTCAGGAGACAATCAGTGAGCCACATGTGGTACTGGATAATCGACATACGAGAAAGTTTAGAAAAACTATGCCTCCTTGGACATCGTACCTCCGTTGGCTACATACCTAAGTATAGAGAAGGATCTATCTTTCAGAGGGAAACAATTGCACAGTTTGCTTTACTTACCTGGGCAAACCTACTGAAAAACTACACATTTCTCAAAACACGCTCAGCCATCCCAACAGGCGTTTGTGTAAATGGGGAAATGGTGGGGACAATTAGGGGGAGGAAGCTTTCATGGACGTTACCCTCTTATGATGATCCCTTTCCCGAGATAGGTTACGCATTGCAGCCGACTAATCAGTTTCATCTTCCCATTTGGAGTTCAGTACCCTTCACGTCTTTGCGTTTCCTCAGCTGCGGAGTTAGAGGAATGGTGCCGCTTGCATTTCGTGAGCTCTTGAAGGTATATGATGTTCCCATTTGGATTGCTTTGTTGCTCTCTATCATTGCGTTAGTAGTAGGGTGGAAAGTGATGGCGTTTGACAATTTCGGAAATTTTCCCAGGATGCTCTCACTGATTAAGGTTCTTCTTGAACAGGGAGACCCATTCCATCCTGACACTTTTCAGAAGGATTCCATCCGCATAATGTTTGGCGCCTTTCTCTTGGTTGGAATCGTGCTAAGTAACGGATACAAGAATAGCAACGTGTACAACATGGTTGCCCCTAGGAAGGCCTTGATGTACGAGTCATTCCAGCAGCTAGTAAATGATAGCTTTAAAGTATACACGAAAAGTGGCACAGGTGATTTTCGGGTGTTCAGATATGACCTATCCATGATATTTGCCGAGCCCAACTCCTATCCTGATTTTAGCGGACCCCACTTTAAATTTCATAATTGGATTCGAGTAGAATCCGAAGTGTATGAAAAGAGGAAGGGTTTGATTAGCTCTGTTGGGTATTACGAAAACGATGAGGTCCTAAAGATGCACGAAATTGTCTACAATAACTCCCATCTGCACCCTAGCAGCATCGTAGCAACTCTCAAGATGTGGTACATATCAGCATATCCGGATTGGCAGCAGCAAGAGTGGTCTCGTGAGAATTCAGGTGTTCTATGGAGCCTATTTGTAGGGAATTATTTAAGGCTGGAAAAGGACATGTTGTTCCAATTGCTTGAGAAATGTAACAAAACGGCACTGGTTCTGCCATCCGGATTGGGTAAAAGCTATGTTCAACGGAGTAATGACCATGTATCAGCATTGTCAATTGGAAAGGAATACTACTATCAGCAGACATTCATAACTACTTTCACAGGGTGGATTCCAGCCTCCGTGGTAGACAGGCTGGGCTGGTACAGGGAGACTGGGATAATGGGATGGTGGTTACATATTGTCGCTGGAGGCATTTCCGAGTCTGTCACACGGGCGGAAACAGCTGCAGGTGGTGCTTCCCTGGATGGAAACATTCTTGTAGTTTTCTCAGTTCTGGTTGGGGGCATTGTTGTGGCATGTGTTGGATTTCTTCTGGAGACTCTGGGATTCTGGATAGCCTCGTCAGTTGACTCTCGGTATCAGAAAGTGAAAAACATTATGTTTTGTGGGACATGTCCAAGACCAATCTCCCCATGTACCGGAAATATTATTTCCCTGTGTCCAGTGTCATAAAATGGTATAATTTATAGTACAATTGTGTGCGCATTTGTAAAAAGTCGTTGATCATAATATACGTAAATATCACTTACATTAGTTTTATTTCATGAAATATTTAATAAGAATGACACTGACAGACTTGGTCAATTGCTAGTTTTGTATTCTATACTCATATTAATGCAACATAAAGTCTCTCATAATATCCATATCAAATATCCAATATTGCTACCATTAAACCAATATCATGACATATTGATTGTCACTTCAGTCATGTCAGTACGACCACGCTTTCTGCGAATTTAATGGAAACTTTTTCAGAATTGTATATGTCATGAGATGATAAAAGGAGAAAGACACGTCGGCCAAAGGTGCACATAGACATATAACAGTTAATAGAGAAAATTAATCCATTTCGCAGAAATGATCGAACTGTGGAAATGTAAACTCACTTGACTATCATTCGTCAGCACACACGTTCCATTAACTCAAAGATAATTTGGGTTGGTACGGAGATGGGAATACTTTCTTTTCCCACAGTATTCAAGAATCAATCTTAAAATGTCCCGGATTGTCTCCAAGATGATCGGGCTAATTTTAGTTGAAACAATATTATCTAATTTGGGTTCTGCAAAAGCCGCTTCTCCCCCCCCCCCCAACTTTGACCACTCTGTCAAATAGCGAGCATTTGGAATGGTTTTCCAAAGAACTCTTCCACCATTGGGATGATGGTCTCACACGGGCAGTTGACTTTTCTAATTGGGAGCTTCTTCGAACCCTATCCTCTTGCATGGTCTCAATCACCAACTTTCTCGGAGTCCACCTGAAAGGAATTGATCATCTGCCGGTGATAATTCTAAAGCCAATCCCAGCCCTAGTGCCCCATCAGAAAGGAACTGCTAACCTGATTTGGCTTTTGGAAAACCAAAATCATGCCCAGCCTAATCATTCAGTTAAATACATGGCTCCATGTCATCCAATTATTGAAGGGAAGCTATCATCCATTGAACGATTACACTATCAAATGCATTGCATACTGCTGAACTATTACCAGTTTTCCTTGTCAACCAAACCATGGAACTGTCAGGTTCACATCGCTATCTATCCCCCTCGTCACGTTGATGTCGATGATCGCGCCATAGTTTGGAGGTTGACAAGAAAGCTTGACCTGGATTTCATTAATGCTGATATAAGCTCCTATTTCTCCTATCACCGAATGTGGTACTATGGGGGCAGGCTGCCCCGAAAGGATCCCGAGAAGGACTTCCCAAAAATTCTACCAAGCCTCAAGACTACATTGAACATAGTCGTGGTGTCATCCAAAGTCTCTCAATTTCAAACCAACAAGGAATGAATCCAAACCGAAAATGACCAACAAACGAAACCGCCACAAATGATGTTAAACTGGATCCGACAATCGCTTAAAGTCAGGGAATGGAATGATGAGCTGGAGGCAAAAAGCATGGACCTCCTTCTGGTAAAGATGGACATGACTGGTAAGAATGGACAAATGGGAATCATCTCTGTACATAATGTGCTCCCACATGTTTGCGTTGATTGTGATCGCGAAAATGCAATCTCGGTAAAAATGTTTAACATTCCATTGGAACTGGAATTTGAAGAAACTCTTAGGTTAATGAGACACAAGCAAAGAGGGCAAATGTCTCACTGGAGAATCGCCCGGGAAGAGGAGCGGGTTGGGCAACAACTTGATTGCAAAAGCCATTTGTCCTCGTGGCCCAATACCTTAGACGAAACTGTCGTCACAACTAATGCAGCGATATGGCAAGTCTCTCTACTCATGTGGGAGAATATTTTGAGGAACTACACGTTTGTCAAGAAATATGCGTTTGGAAAATCAGGAATCTGCAAGAATGGAAAGGTGCTGGAGCATGACGGTGACAAACTGGTATTAGAGCTGATACATAAATCGAATGCACCAATTCCATTGATCCAATACGGCTTACGAATTAATCGTCCGCTTCACCTTCCACTTGCCATTCCGGATAGCTTCAGCCCAATCCGGTTTGTGAGCTGCGGGGTTAGGGACCTGGAGACCCTGGCATTTGATGAACTCCTCAAGGTGTACAATTTCCACGTTTGGATTGCCCTCCTCGTCTCCTTCCTGCTCGTACTGATTTGTTGGAGATTACTTGCTTTCGATGGTCGTAGTCATGGACATGACTATTTTAGTAAGGCCATGTCTCTGGTTAAAGTCTTGCTAGAGCAAGGAGAACCATTCCATGAGGACAACTTCCGGAAAGATTCCTTGCGGATACTGCTTGGCATCCTCCTCCTGACCAGCATTGTGCTCTGCAATGGCTACAAAAATTAGAACGCGTATAACATGGTTGCCCCAAGGAAAGTCCTTCCTTACACTTCCTTCTGGGAGTTGGCTGAGAACAAGTTTGCGAGCTACACAAGATCAGAACCGGATAACTTTATTTGGAGTACCCCGAATCTTACCAGTCTCTTCAATGCAACGGGGACCACTGCATATAAAAGGCCCCACACGACATACATACAAGGCTCGCATAACGTAATCTCGGATGTTGACTGGAAGCAGCGCAAGAGGGATTCATCTTACAAGTACTACGAAGACAAGCATGCGTCTCGACTGAGTGAGCTGGTCCACAACTTCAGCCAACTCCACCCGCAGAATATCTTGAGGCAATTGAGAGACTGGTATAAATTGGCATACCCGGATTGGGTGAAGTATAAATGGTCATATGAGGATATTCCGCTACTCTGGGATCGACTTACATCTAATTACATGAGGCTGGAGCAAGAGCAGCTTTTCAAATCGCTGAAGGAATGTAATAAAACTGCTCTTCTTCTGCCATCCACACTGGCAACAAACTATGCTCGGCTGGTCAATTCCAAATGGGTTTCCTTGGGGAGGGAGCTGTATTATCAGCAATCATTCATAACCAGTTTCAATGGATGGATTCCAAGTAGGGTCTTGGTGCGTTTGGGCTGGATGAAGGAGACTGGGATCCTGGATAGGTGGATGAAGATATTGGAAGTGATATTCATTGAAAGGTCACGAAATAATGCGAGGGTTCTTACAAATGTCAACTACATAGCTACTGACACCATTCCTGGAGGTGCATCCTTAGACGGGAATATTGTGGTCGTATTCTCCCTTCTGTTGTGCGGTCTGACAGGCTATTTCGTTTCTTCTTGAGTTTGTAGTCATTCCGTTACGTCGGGCCTCACGAGTCGCGACAATCAAGCAAAACATAATCGAACAAACTAGAGGAAACTGATGAAAAATCCAATGAAAAAGTTTATAATTTATTTTATTGGCGTATTCCTCGTAGACAATGTTAATTTCAGTCATATCTCCAAGATGATATGTTCGTTCCCATACCCCCGGTCTATCATCGGAATTAGATTAATATGTCGTCCCTAGGAAACTCATCAACCTGTTCATTAATTGTACATTTAGAGTAAAATGATATCGAGTTTTTATTATTTGATCCCTCTGTCGGTTTACTCTGCTAAATTAGTTGACATTGAGAGTTGTTCATATAATTTCAGCCGGCGATGAATATCCAAAAATCGCTCTCCTTTAAAACAAACTATGTCAAAATTTACAGTCATGTCAATATGCTCACTTCAATGATTCAAGGATACTAGTGTGAAAGAACTAGTTCAAAATGCTGACAAAGTTTCATTAATTTCCTACGTCAGCAACTTGTAGAAGGAGAAACACTTCCGTCAGTTCAGACTCGGACACGTAAGTTTCCCTAGTACTTATGGAATAAAATTCACCAGATGACAAATGACCGTTTTCCCCAGTTTATATTCTTCACACCGGATACGTAAGTTTACCAGGCTTGTCAATCTCACAATTGAATTATAGAGTCCAACATTCCGGTATTTCAAATAGATACCGAATCTGCAACTTATTAAAATGTGTAGGCTGACGCTTCCGATAATGGTACTAGAAATAATTCAAATTTTTCATCAAAGCAATTCGGCCCACGCCCTGTCACCGAAGTTAGGGTCTACCCCAGCCGGACCTTCCTATATTTTCAGGACTCCTTCAAACAGAGAGCCTTTGGCTTGGTTTTCCAAGCAGCTATTTAAACACTGGGATGATGTCACAAGGACAGTTGATTTTTCTAATTGGGAACTTCTTCAAGCAGCTTCTTCCTGCATGGTGTCCATCACCAACTTTCTCGGAGTTCATCTGAAAGGAATTGATTATCTACCGACGATTATTCGAAAGCCGGTTCCAGCCCTAATTCTCAGTAAAGAGGGAAGCCCAAAACTGGTGTGGCTTTTGGAGACGCAAAATCAGTCTAATATTTCGGTCAAATTCATGGCTCCATGTTTGATTCAAGTATATCCTTCATATACCGAACATTGTATACTTCTGAACTATTACCGGTTTTCATTGGCAACCAAACCATGGAACTGTCAGGTGCACGTCGCACTCTTTCCTCCTCGTCATATCGACGTAGATAATTGTAGCATAATTCGGGGATTGGCGGAAAAGCTAAGCCTTGATAAAATCCAGGTTGAAAAATTCTCCTACAACTCATATCACCACATTTGGTACTATGGAAGCAGATTACCCCGAAACAATCTCGAGAAAGACTTCCCAAAACTTTTGCCAAGTCTCAAGGCCGTACTAAACATAGTCATTGTGTCAGCTACAACATCTCGATTTCAAACACAGAACTGTCCCCTCCCTGTCGATGTGAACTGCAACGAAAAGAAAGGGTCGCAAATTATGCTAAACTGGACCCTCCTATCACTTAAAACCAGGGAACGGGATGATGAGCTACTCGCAAAAAACATCGGTTTCCTTCTGGTGGAGGTAGACATTCCCGATGAAGATGGACACGTAGGAATCATCCATGTAAAAAATATTATATTCCCGATTGTTTGCCTCGATTGTGTGAAGGGAAATGCAATCTCCCTAAAAATGTCAAAAATTTCATCAGAATTAGAATTACAATCACTTCTTAAGTTAATGAGGAACCAGCATAGTGGACTAATGTCCTCCTGGGGGCTGGAAGTGGAAATGCTCTGGCTTCGGCGCCGATTTCGGAATTGCAAAAGTCATTTGTCCAACAGAAACCACAATCACGCCTTGCGAGACTTGACCGACAATGTCACCACTACCAACGAAGCGATAACGCAGCTATCTCTACTCATGTGGGAGAACGCTTTGAGGAACTTCTCGTTTGTCCAGAAAAATTTGTTCGGGATGTCGGGAATCTGTAGGAATGGGCAGGTACTGGGACATAAATTGGATCCCAGAGTTTTGGAGCAGATAAATATGTGGAATGCACCATTCCCGGAGATCCAATATGGCTTGCGCATTAATCGACAGCTTCACCTCCCGCTTGTCATTCTGGATAAATTCAGTCCAATTCGGTTTGTAAGCTGCGGTGTTAGGGACATGGAAACCCTGGCATTTGATGAACTCTTGAAAGTATACCATTTTCATGTTTGGGTTGCCCTGATTGTATCCACTTTCTCAATAACAATATGTTGGAAATTGCTTGACTTCGAATGCCATGGATATTTCCTTAAGGTCCTTTCCCTGGTTAAAGTCCTAGTTGAACAAGGAGGGCCTTTCCAGCAGGGCAATACGAAAACGGATTCCCTGCGAATACTGCTTGGAGTATTCCTCCTGATGGCCATTGTACTCTGCAATGGCTATAAAAATTCGAACGTATATAACATGGTCGCACCGAGAAAAATCATCCCGTATGAATCATTCCGGGAGTTAGTAGAGAACAAGTTTGTTATCTACTCGAGGTCAGATGCGGGTACCTTAATGTGGTATACCTTAAATCTTACCCTTCTATTTAGTAATACTACAATTACCAGTTTAACTGAAATGGCAGACATGAAATATTCGAGCTCATATAGCGCTATTTCAGAGGTTTTCTATAAGCAGGCAAAAAAGGATGCATCTAGCAACTACTACGAAGACAAATATGAGTCAAAAATGAGTGAGCTTGTGCACAACTTCAATCAACTCCATTCGCAGAATATTCTCGAGAGAGTAGGGAACTGGTACAAGTTGGCATACCCAGATTGGAAGGAATATAAATGGCCGGACAATGACAATGATATCCTGCGGGATCGACTAACATATAATTACCTACGTCAGGAACAAAAAGTACTGTTCAAATCACTGAAGGAATGTAACAAAACTGCTTTGGTACTTCCATCAATACTGGCCACAAACTACGCCCAGCTTGTGGATTCCAAATGGGTTTCCCTTGGGAAAGAATTGTTTTATGAACAATCATTCATAACCAGTTTCAGTGGATGGATTCCGAGCATTGTGCTGGTGCGCCTGGGCTGGCTGAAGGAGACAGGGATCTTGGAGAGGTGGATGCAGATATTAGAAGTGATATTCATAGGAAGGTCACAAAATAACGCGAGATTACTCACGAATGCAAATTACACAGCGAGTGATGGGCTTTCCGGAGGTGCCTCTCTAGATGGAAACATTGTGGTCATATTCTCTCTCCTGTTGGGTGGTCTTGCTGTGTCAGGTTTGGCGTTTCTACGCGAATGTGTAGCCAAAGCTATCCTTGCAATTTGGGTACGTCGACTACCCCACCATCAAAAGTAACCGCCAACAGAAACAAGGTATTCTAAATTAATTATTTTGAAAAGAATGGTAAATACGAAGCTGAAACGAAATCAATACATTTAAGCATATTTCTACTAACGATAATGAACCTACACACCACACTGTGAACTTGATGTCTACTAAATCAGCTAAGAAAAATTGAAAGTTAATACCCACCTGTCGTTTTCGAAACAAATGAAAAATTGGATTTGGCACTTTCCACATCACAAGAGGAATACGTGGCTTTGCTGTCTATTGATTTAGTTAATATGATTATACATTGTCGTGCGTCAGATCGTCGAGAAATTTCCCTGAATGTTGTTCAACCGTAGAGTGGAGCATTAGAATTATTAAACTTGGGACTAAAGCGAAGGTTATCATGTTATTCAGAAGTTCAATTTCAATTTTAGGTAGGTGATAATTTTCAATAAAAAACGGAGTTGTCCTTATCCTTGAGCGGTTTAGTATGAACGAAAGGGATGCTCTTTACAAGATAATTGCGCCATATCATCAATCAAAATATTATATCTACTTGGAATCAGTATTCATACAGCATTCGTCTCTAAAACAGTAAGTTTAACTTGTTGTAGGGAAAGAAGTAAGCATAAAATAGCTATCATTGCAACTAATATATTTGTCTGGCAATCATGTCATTTATGTTTCTCAAGCGTTGGGCTGAATCTGAGACAAGAAAGCTTTGTCAGGCCAAACCTTCTCCTTTCCGGTGGCTCACTACTTCTACTTCAAACAACAAGCACCTGAATTGGCATTCGAAACATCAGAATGAACAGGATCAGATCACGCAATCAATCAATGAATTAAATTGTGCATAATTATTACACTATTCGTCATCCATTCATATATACGAATATGGTCAATAGCTGCAACATTAATGTAAAAAAAATAGGCAATTTACAGAAACTACTTCGCAACAACTAGAAAAATGACCATGTTTTTCTTGAAAATTCTTTTATATCCAATTCGCAAAAAAAAGTAGTCGGATTTTTTTGTTGGAAATCTCTGACAGTTGATAAACCTAAAAGGCGGAAAAGTTTGAAATAGGCAGATTTGTCTAATAGCAGAAAATATCAGCAAAAGAAAGCAGGGCAAATCCGTGGCTTCTTGCTAATGATAATATGATGTGTACTTTTATTTCAATTTTGGATAGCTAGTATAACCATAATCATAATCAATTACATATATATCATATTCATTCATGAGTAGAAGCAAGCTATTGTCGGCATTTGCATATATGCATATGCACTTTTATTGGA
>JAQIXQ010001009.1:0-18302 GCA_034700485.1 Pseudosinella alba
TATTTAACTCCCCCTTCCCCCTGGGAGGGGTGACCTTTAAAATATCTAGCTCACTTCGTGAGCAGTGGCTCCCTTGTAAGATAATATTTCAGACCCGCCGATATTGTGAACAGATACATATAATAACATGTAAATGAACAAAGCCATAAGTCAGTTCAGTTGGGTTTACGATTTGTGGATATTTGTTAATCAACCAATTCAATAAAATTCACAATTTTCCAAGATAAGTATAAGTAATTCTTATCTAAAACCGAACAATGCAAGACTAATGATGGATAGGTATTCAAAATTAAACTTGCTACCATTAACTGTTTGATATACAAATGCTACAAGGACCTATTGCATACAACATGAACATGTAAATGAAGTTATGACTGAGCTTACTATGTATTTGATGATAGATTACTAATCTGTCAACAAAGTCAATAAAAATCGCAGCGCAATTAGCAATGACTTTATTCACTCACTTTGTGCATGCATTTGCAGCATTCTCACAATTTCAGTCTGATGCATTTCGTAAATGTGTTAAGTTGTCATCACCATTCGCAACGTAAAGTACATAAGAATCAACAACTCGACAATTCTAGCAATTGATTGACCAGAAAGTTGCTCGTCATTGTATGTATTAAAATAACCCACTCCACTATTTGCAGTTAGCTAATCACTACGCCAATTCTACTCACATCCTTATCTTTAAGTATGCTATTTGCTCTGGGTGCAATATGCATGAGTAAATGAACCAAGTTTCATACGCGTGGTTTCTTTACCTAATGCAGTGAGTACTTTACCGGGCGAAAGGATTATGATAAATCAAAGCTAACAAGAAGCATGATTGAAACATGGATAAGCAGGGAAAAGTGAAGTTTTTCCCAGTTCAAGGTTGAATTGATTAAACTGCGAGGTGAAGCTGATGCCACAGAGATAAGGATTTCATGACAGGTTCATGGTCATGTAAATTGACTTATCTCAATATTCTACACTTGTTATGAATCATAAGTATATCATTGATGTTTGCTTCTATGTTCCAAAAAATAAAAATGATCGTTACCACATATATCATGTTATCATGAGGCAGTGGCTGGCTAAATATTACATAATAATATCATCCATCGATATTAAAAAAATCATACAAGCTTATCTTATTCCTGGATCCCCTCTTACCTTAATAAAAAGCTTCAACCAAAATTAGCCCACAGTCGGTGTCGTTCAGTCCGCTATATGGAGAGGTCTACAACTTTAATATTGAAGACGGACAAGATTAAGAATAGAAATTTTAAAAAATACTGCCTGAATCATGGATTCTGGTAATGATCAAAGACGGAATCCACGAATTTGGGGGCGTCCTTCTGAAGCATCGGAAATTGAGCTGGGTAAGAATTAATTACTGCAAATTGAATGTTTGTCTTTTTAAACCTTAATTTATTATACATGATTCATTCTTGACAATATTCATTTCAGAAACCCTTATGGATGAAGAACGAAATGAAAACAAGGAAGAAAGAGTTGGCCCAACCAGTTTCCCAAAAACCATAAACCAACCAAAGATTACATCCAGATTCAGTCGATTATGCCCAATTATAACTGCGATTGCTTCATTAGCATTAGTGGTTCTTGTAATTGTAGTTGGTTACCTGTGTGGTTGGTTAAGAGTGTCAAGGGAAGATTCCGCAGATTCAAATCCAATCACTTCTGATGATGACATCCGCCTCTACATCCACCGAACACTGCTCAGTCCCCATTTCATCACGAACAAGTCAATGGACACCATTTTCAACCGAATTCACCAAGACACAGACGTATTTCTATTTACCGGGATCCACGTGGATCAGTTCAAGGGGCTAACAAATGGCAGAGTTGTTCCCTCAAATTCAAATGATCAAATCGCTCAACAATGGCTGACCAGCAGGTTCATGCTTTTAGACGATCCCAGTCATATCAACAACATTTCCAGAAAGACAAAGAGGTCACTACATTGGCTTCATTATGAAAGGGATATGGGCAAGATGAGATTAATCAGATCCAAAGGGACATTGGACATTTGGGAACAACTCAAACCGTCCCAGGAAGTTGAATTAAGTGAAGATGATTTTATATTTAATCTCATGACTGATCGCAACGTCCCCATTTGTATTTCCGGTGAGACCCCATTTAGTCAATCAATGTTCCTGTCACGGATTGCCAGACGATTGGCTGGCATGTTCCCGGAAATAAATATTGTCATCCTTTCAATAAGCGACTTTACCAACAAGTTCCAGAATGTTCGGGGAAATGTGTCGGAAGAGGTGGTCAATAATGTGTTGGGGACTGAGTTTGGCATTAAAGAAAACGTGACGACGGAGCTGCTCGTCTATGGCATTGAACTACCTGAACCAGGTCTTGAACTTGCATTTGATATTTTGGGGAAAATAACATCTTTATTCGACTCCACTCGAGTTTGGGTTGCTGCCGGGAAGGAGAGTAGCTACGCTGAGAGTAAGTTAACCCTGCTTTGCCATAAATTAAAGCCCCTGGGCAGGGATGATCAATTGCAAATCCTCTCCAAGTATTGGTCACGTCACGAGAAATTGAACGAGTCAAGACTAAATGAATTTGCAAATGTTCATTTGGAAGCTTTAAGTAACGGTAGAAACTTAAAATTTAACAAGCTTGACGACACAGGGTTGGAGCTCACGTTGCTTGCGGAGGTATATGACAGTGAGGCCAGGGAATACGCTGGACTAACGGCAACACAACCACTCTCAAACACTACATATCTCAAAATAGCAGATCTCTATGAGAAAATGATTCAAATGAAAATTAAGCAATACCAAAAATCCTCCGGAGCTGGGAATGGGGCGTTGGAAGAAACCCAGTTAATGAACATGTTCGCCAGAATGAGCTTGCAGTTACTCTTCCCAGACAAATTTGAAAAGCTGAAGGAACAACTTGGTCCGGTCGACCTAGTCGTGGTAATGAAAGTTGACATTCATGAGGAATCGGAAGGCTCGGCAGCATTTAAGTATGATGGACTAGCAGATTACTTTCTATCTTGGCTAGCAATTAAGGGAGTAAAAGGGGAGCCCAACTTTGACCAGGATGTGTTCATTGAATTCCTTAATGAGACTGTGTTCAGCATGCTCTCAAAATTGAGCAGGACCTATGTAGACCGTTGCACGTCAATTTACGTGAGGTATGAATTCGATCACGAAAATATTGCATATTTCTTCGACCACTTTATTCAGGAAGTTACTTCTTCCCCCGGCAACTCCATTACCCTCAACTTAATAAATTCCACAGACATTCAACAACTGAACTCCTGGTATGGCGTATGTGCAAGTTCAAGATTTATTAACATCCTCAAACTCCTATTTAAATCAGGGGCAACTCGCAAGATCCTTGATGAATTGGGGGCATCTACCAATGATCCTCAGAGCTTCTTCAGCAACTGGAACATTCTCAGCTTCGCCATGTACTCCAACTTAGAAGTTTATAAAGATGTATTGGCTCAATTTCAAGGGCATGGCGAATGGGACGTAAAGGTGAAGGAGGGATTATTAAGGAATGCAGTCCATATTGGTCAGCTTCCCGTTGTCGAATATAGTATAAAGGACATGCAACTGGATGCGATTTTTAAGAACATGGGAGGTGACGCCGAAAGACTATTGCATAGTTTCACGCAATTCTCCGAGAGAGACTCGGACCATGACATCAATGAAAAAATTAAACTTATGCGACTCCTGGTGGGGATTAACCCGGGGTTGTTGGAACAGCGGGAGTGGAGGAATAAGACACCATTACTTTTGGAATCCGTACATTTCCGATTTAAGATCGAATTAATCCACCTGGGTGCAAATGTCCTTGCCCGAGATAAAAATAATGATACCCTCCTTCATCGCGATAACAAATCCATGTGCGGTCCCAACATGTCCCGAGACAAATTGCAGTCATTGGTTTTGAATATCCCGGTGGAAATATTGGCCCAGTTGACCATGAAGAACAGTGGAGGGATGAATGTGTCCACCCTCGAAAGTATTTTACTGGGAGTAGATCCCACCCCCCAGACAATCGAAGCATTTGGACGAGCTGGGGTGGATTTCAACTGGGTAAACGGAATCGAAGACTATCCCATTCTGCCAACATCAATTCATTGGGGAGTTAACGTGGGTGCCCTTCGGAAGATGATCGAGTTTGGTGCGGACATCTCATGGAAAGGGGAGCATAACCAGACACTTCTTCACATTTCTGCAGAAAGTGGTCATTATGACGCCACCATTCTTCTACTGGATGAATTTGGTTTCGATGTAAATGTTCCAGATATGAATGGATATACTCCACTGGATTACGCCATCAAAAGCAATCTGAATTCGAATAATCACCAGTGCGTTTACAAAAGTGCTTGGGCTCTCCATGAACGTGGTGGACGGCTCACTGAAGTTTCATATGTGCAATTGCCAAACAATGTTCGGCACAATGTCGTAACAGCCTTTGAACCACAACATATTATTATGGTAACAAATAGGACGAATTTTGATGTTCTGGAACTACTCCTTCGGATAGGGAAGCTTCCGGGACTGGATAGAAAATGGAACACCCCTCTTCACTTGGCAATGAGGTATCACAGATTCGATTATCCTGACACTGACCACCTTTCCATTACGAAGCTCCTTCTGGACAACAACACGGACTGGACAAACGCCGAAAATGACAATGGAGAAACTCCCCTGCACCTGGCCTTGAAAAACGACCACATTGATTTTGAGACCTTCCAAATGCTCAAATCCAGAACCAAGATGAACTGGACAACTTCCCTGGCAAACCTTTGTTTGGCTACCGTGATCAGATCCGGCAATGCAGAGCAAGTCGTTTCACTTATGAAGGAGTGTGAGGATCTCGGGGCGGATTATAATTTCAAAAATTATCCACGAGAGTTCTATCCATATTCCCATAGACCTATCGTACACGGTTTCCCATTGCACATTGCAGCCGGTCATTGTCAGGAGAGGGCTGTCCACTACCTGGTTGAGGAGAAAGGAGCTGATATTTCACCATGGCATGCAACAACGCCACTCCTCACTGCAGCGGCTAGATGCAAAGACAAATATACTGCAGTAAGGATTATCAAGTATCTTGCTGGGAAGGAGAGGGATGTCTGTATGGGAGTGGGAGCTTTCCTGATCTTTTTCGATAGTTCCCCCAAGCCCTTAGTCTACCAGTGGTATGAGCTGCAGGAGTATCTGGCTTCTAAAAATTGCACCGGATCATCCTACTATCCGGGAGAAGACTTCCATTTCCCGTACAGGTTCGAAAGAGTATCCCGTCACGATCATGTTATAACAACGCAAAAAGCAATTATAATCCAAAACGTCGGCTCCGTGACGAGTACTTATAAGGTTCAAAAACATTAACTTGTTGACATCAGTCGCTAGGGTGCAAGTTCATTCGTTAATTAGCTTTTCCCTCACTACATACAGACAAGTTTATCTTTTTAACTTATACTTAGAACAAATTCGCATATTCGATAATATTCGCGAAAAACTCTTTCATAATCTTTATCAATTTAAATTCCTACAACTAGTTATGTGCCATGCCATATATAACCCAAATTTATAGTCATTCTTTAGTAAATAAAATACATTCTTATAATATTAATATTTGCTAATGTGTATTCACATTGGTAAAACTAACTTGTTAAAGATATATTTATTTGGTAAAATGGTAAAATTTTAAGCATTTGTTAAATGCGGATTTCATCTTTTGGGATGATATGCAAAATATTTCGATTCTCCAAACTAAAACTAAACATGACTTTCCTGACACATTAGTAGTAAACAATATTTCTTCTTTAAAATGTTCTTCTTAAGTTCATGGAAGCCGATAAAAGCACCAAATACTTTATGAATTATAAAAATGTCGAGCATAATGCATCCAATTATCATTACACTTTTCCTCTAACTCACCTCGTGAAAGTAAAAATAAAAATTCATGAATATTGATGATATTTAGAAAGGCAATATCTATGAATCTTAATCATTAAAATTTGCATTTTATCTAATCGAGGAACCCTGCTACTGAAGAACTGACATATCTGCCCCCCTCCGAGCACTACCAAAATACATTAGTCCAGCAAATGATTTGGCCTTTACTTTTTTAACAACATTCCTGCTATAGCCTTGACATTTATTTGTTGACATTGATGCATTTACTTTAGACCATGACCTAGTACAGTTATATGTTATAATTTACGATTACTAGATCATATTGTAAAAAACGAATAGGTAAATGTAATAGAGAGCACTTAAGAGTAATAAGTGGAATCTCTATATTTTATGTATAATTAATTGAGTTGACCTTGATATTTGCAAAGCCAAAAAACGGACTTTACTATTTACTTGGAGCACTCCCTACTCCCTGGCATTATACAAATCGGTTTGTACTAAATTTCCAAGCATTATCGATGGAAAAGTAAGTACTGCTTTGCCAAATTGCAATGGAAGGATCAAATTCCCCCATATTTCTGGACTATTTTACTTTATCCAGTAACGATATCAGGGAAACCCTCGGGATGCACCCGAGGCTTCGAGATTTTTACGATGATGGAATTAGACCCCGTCCAAATTCTCACGCGGTGGTCATCATCCTAGCAAACTTGGTCGCCTCAACGTTGAACAAGTCGCTCATCATCCCATCAAATTCATTTGTTACCGAGATCCCACAAGACTTAAATGAAAGGGAAGGTCCCAGCATTCTGGAAGCACTGTACGTGAATAAGATGAGGGAGAGGAGTTCCATGCCTTTGTGGAGGTTCTACAGAAATGCCTCAAATTCCACCTCCAAAATTAGTGGCGATGAAAATGGAAATGATCATGGTCAGTTTCCCATGTACATCCAAGGATATTCATATCCTTACTCCTTCGTATATTGTGGCCCCAAGATGAAGCAGGTGGGTGGCATGTGGTCAATATTCACCGGGTTCGTGAGTGGCGTCGACCGCTTCACATTGATCTGTCTGGGAAGCTCATTAATCCTTATCGCATTTCTCTCCAATATCCGGAGAAATGAAAATTTCTGGAAAATTGATTTCTCCATGATCCCCATTCTGTCAATCTTTCTCTCGCAGGGCCCATCCGGAACTGGGATTGGATTACGATTGCGCCAGCACAACGCTCTATTTGTTTTATGGGCGCTGATGTGCATCATCCTCGTCAATATTTACTCGGGCTCTGTGACAAGCTATCTGATAAAACCTTTGGAGGTCAAGACGTATACCAAGTTGAAGGAAATGCTGACGGATGGGTATACCCTCTTGTTGGAGAGCAAGCAGGAACTGACCATTTTAAATGAGAGCCTCGCCATACAAAACTCGTTTGGGATCCTAACCTTTCAAAAATTGCTAATGCGGGGAACATACGAAGAAAACCATGAGAGGTTCCTTCATAGGCTTGCCTTCTCGGATAGTTTCCTTTATGTGGGAACTTGGCCGTGGAGCTTTAAGATTCTCATCAGTGTTCGGAAGTACATGTTCGAGAATGGAGCGAATCCAAATGAAGGGGTCTCCAAAAATAAGGATCGTGGCTGTTGGTTTGGGAAGAAGATGTTCAACCCGAGTGACCTGTTCATAGGATTCCTCCCTCCCGATAATGAACGACCAACGAGGATATTTAGCTGGATTGTGGAGGCCGGCATATACAACCGGTGGGAGAAGGAGAAGGTCGGGAATATTCATTCACATCGGGTGCAGAATCGAAATATGATAATTGGCAGAAGACGTGTATGGGAGTCCGGACATCGTAATGATGATCAGGTTGCAACCCTGGATGGAAAATTTGGTGAGGTATTTTATGTATGGATGGGTTGCATCATCTTATGTGGCATTGGCTTTTGTCTCGAATGTTTTTGGCATCACCGGGGTTGCGGTATAGGATATGCAAAAGCAAAACAAGTATATTTCATGCTGATTTTTAAACTGCACATCCAGTTTGTGATCATTGCAAGCTTTGTGGAGAAATGCTACGTGGATCTGTCACAGCTTACGCGGAAATGAATGAAGCGCTGAGTTAGCTGTTTGTATATACTATATATTATTTTATTAATCAATTCAATAAAAATTAACTTCGTAACGACTTCGTTATTTTTAAATAGGAGTGTAGTTGATAGTCATGATAGTTATAGGAATTGCAAGCCAGTCATACTCACTCACTATCACCTTTCCAATCCATAATATATACGGAGACCGTATCAGCATTTGTCGCAGTAAACAGCATAATTGAGATATGACCCTTGGTCACTACTCCAGTTTATCCATGGCGCTATTTCAAGCAAAAATGTGCATTTTTTTGCCATCTCAAAAAGGCATTAAAAGCAATAAAACGCATAATTTGGACCGAAATAGCATTAAGAGCATTATTGATCGATTTTGAAGCATCTTCTAGCATATTTTACTGGTTTTACACAAAATTATCATGCGAAAAAACACGAAAAAATAGATCCAATATTTGACTGGATTATGAACACACCAGAGGATTTTTAAGGGCGGTTTCGGATAGCAGTGCTTCGATTCTGTCGATAAAAAAATGCGAAAAATTTGACCTTTGACCCCTTCCCCCGGGGGTCAGAATAGTACTCCCACATTAAATGGGAAGTGCAGTAGCATATTTCAAATGGCACTTAAAGTACTAATGGATTGTGTATTATGGTCCACAAATGAATTTGGCATGTTGCATCATTGCATGCAAAATTCAAAAGCTAACATGACGCTTCCATATCCAACAAAGACCAATGTTAGCCTGATACTCATTCATGTGAAGAATGGGGCATTGTGGCACCTGGAATTGGTTGGGCATCAGGGAGAAAGCATGTAAACAAGGTACATGACATGTAGATACCTCGTTCACATGCTTTCTCCTTTTGCCTTGTGTTGTCCAGTTAAAAGCACGCATTTATGCGAATTTTTACTTAATTGTAATAGTTTTAATTGTTGCCAGTTTTGTTTCTCATCATAATTCTGTACTACTTGTAGTTAAATAACATTTTTTAGTTGCTGAGCACTAAGCAGATAATTGTTTAGTTAAGGTGGAAGTGGAAATTGGAAAAAAATATAGTCAAACTAACCAAAAATATGTCCAGCTTTACTCAAGGTCGACCATCCCTGTCTGGGGAAGGAGGAAGTAATTTTGGTAGGGCCACCGGATCCGGCGGGGTGGCAGGTGGAAGAGGAGTGCTGGAACCAGGGAAAAGTGGCACCTTCAGCCATTTCCCCCGGCGGGGGAGGCCAATGTCACTTTTCGGGATGGCAGGAGGGTATCAGGTGGGTGCAACTTTAAGTTAACTAAACTAACAAGTACGAAATGAAGGAGATTAGATTAAGTCATATGTAATTTTTAGTTACTAAATTCTTAATTTGTCTAATTTTTAACAGGGGGGTCGGAGTTGGATGATGCCGCTAGCACCGGAGGAGACATTGACGTCCTTTGACAGGTACCTGGACGCTGCCATGCCCATGCCCCAGCCTCACGAGCTGGAGTTCATCCCGGAAGGGATCGATGACATGTTGCTGGACCGGAAGTGGCTTCCCAACCCATCTGATTATACCGCTCTTTCCAACCTTCTTGGTTATGGTGAGGATGGGGTCTTCAGCCGACCTCGAGCTCCGAGTCCCATCCCGACCAAGAGAAGGGTCATGGGTGTAGCTGAGATGAAGCAGAGGCTCAAGTCTGGGGATTATACTTGGATGGACTTTACCACGCTGAGCGATGAAGACGTTCCAGATTTCCTTATTCCGGATCCTGAGCCGGATCCAAGATTTGATAAGTACTCCTTTGGAGCCCTGTGTGCATGGGGGACGGGGGCCTACTACAACCCGCGGGGGGCTTCGGTGCCGGGACCTTGGGGGAACTGTGGAGCTCAAGGTACTACATCTACTGACTGTGGAGGTGACCTAGGATCATCTGGAGGTGGTGGTGGTGGTGGATCGCATGGGCTCCTCCATGCCCAATCTACTGCGCCAGCAATGCAGGGTGAAGCCGGAAGAGCCCCGCCGGGGTTTGGACAATTGGCGTCAACAACCACAGCTCAAGTATCGACAATGAATTTAGGAGAAGAGGGAAAGGGGCTGGGACGAGGGTCATTTGGGTCAAGGGTGCAGGCACCGGAGGCAACAACGCAGTTTGGAGGGGGTGCGGGTCCTGGAACATCTGGATGTCGTGTGTCTGCTACAGTATCGCAGCCACGAAAGCTGTTTGGGGTCGGTGTGGAAACTGGATCACATATGTCGGCGGCAGTATCAAGGCCAACAATGTCTTCTGGAATAGGAAATGGATCTCGACTATTTGGATCCCTTGTGCCAGCCCCAGCATCGAGTTCAACAACCCAATTTGGAGACCGTGTACGTGTGGCACCTAAACCACTTGGATTTTGTAAGTCTGCAAGGCCAGCAATGCCGTTCGGAGTGGGAAGAGGAAATGAATTTGGATCACTCCGGTCAACACCAGTTCGTGCGTCCACACTGTCATTTGGAGCAGGAAGGGGACAGGGATTTGGTTCATCCTTGACAAGGCAAGTTCCAATAACCAGTTTTGGAGGCGGAAGGGTACTGAGGTCATCTGGAACATCTGGAACACCAACACCGATGGCTACGTCTACACCTCGGATGAAAATGGAAAAGACGTCTCCCCAAAGGTCACTGACATCTGCCAATAATAATCGGCCCATTGCTAAGGTCACTCCCAGCAGTCGTCTGCGTCGTTCCATCTCGACCTCCACAACCCCTTCAACTCCGGGACAGGTCAGTCGTGCTCGGCAACCACGTCGACCGCGACGATCCCAGCTGGAACTTGACCTTGACATTATCCCTGAGCCGGAGATCGTGTACACAGCTTTCATCGACCCCTTAACTGGGAGACCCCGTGACGCCAGGATCAAGTACAAATGCACCCTGTGCTCACAGCAGTACCTCCAACGATGTGGCTACAACGTCCACTACAATACCGCTCATTTAGGAATTCGCTATTTCTGTGAAATCTGCAGCCAGGCGTATGTCCGCAAGTGCTCCCTATTGGCTCATCTGGGGAGGGCCAACTGTAGCCGCCAAGGACGGGTCAAGGAGAATCAGTGCGGTCTCTGTGGAAACGTGTACAGCACCCCAGGGGCCTTAAAGAAGCATGTCAATGCGGCTCATCCCAATCAGAAGGGCTTCCGCTGTGACATTTGCGGGAGGATGTATCGCTGGAAAAAGGACATGAATGCTCATCGGCGCCGCCATCGTCGTCGGACCTGAGATCGAAAGGGAGTCGTTTCATCGCTGTGAAGTTGGAAGGAGAGTTACCAGGATCAACTTAATTGTTTAATTTAACGTAATCTTAATCTTATCGAGGCTGCTGTGTAGAATGAATGAATGAATGGAGTACGACAGACAGTAGATCGACTATGATCATATTGACAATTGAGATGAGGTGACTTATTGAGGTGGATAAATAAGCTTAGTTTAATTATTATGACTATTCGGTGTTCATATGGATAAATAACAATTAACAACATTTTTATTAGATTTACATATATTTTACATTACAAAGTAAAATTAAAATGAACATGCATGTTGATTTTGTGTTACATTTAAATAAAACGTATTGATACTCTTTTGACTTTGACGGTATTTGCTGACTGATTGATTAATTATTTCACAAATGGACTACTTAATGTAAAAGTGCGCACTACTTAACTTGTCCTATATAAACACTTTAAGCATATTGCTGTTTTGATTCCCCTCCTCCAAATCCCCCAATTACAATTGCCTTTGACTAGAAACAATCCTATTTTGTAACAGACTCCATAGCAGTGACAGAAATGACCTTCATAATCTCGGAGAACTTCTCCACCGTGCTGGCCCCGTTGTCCTGGACAAACTTGAGCAGTTCCTTCTGAGCCGTCTTGAGGGAAAGTTGATTAGCCAAAGTTAACAGCGGGCCGACATTCTTCACATTGCAAACTTTCCCCAAGGTCATATCCAGGAACCCCAACAGGTCAGAGAACTGATACTTGGCAGCAGCATTTGTAAGCTCCACAATCACTCCGCCCTTCTTCCACTTGCGTGAGAGTTCTCCGGTGTAGATGAAGTGGAGGAGGACTTTCAATCCCTTCCCAGATATGTCAGGAAGGTGGATCCTTCCAGAAATCGCTTCAGTCATGTTGGTCCGGAGCATGGCTTCAAAGACGGGACTTCGAGCTGCAGTAAATAAATAAATAAATAGGGAACAATAAATTTTGATTTCGATGACCAATTAACCGGTCCACTAAAAATAAATCATGATTCCGAAATCTGAATGAACAATGCCGTACCTGAGAGAATCCCAATTGGGACCAAGAACTCCTTCCCGTCGCCAGATACGATCTTGACATCCCCACCTGGATTTTGCTTGACTAATCTTCCCAAATCCTTCCGAGCCTTATCCGCAGCCTTCTCATGGAACTTGGCCAGTGTGGAAGGGACCGTAGCCTGTGGTTTCCTCGCAGGGGAATACAACGTCATCGTCAAATGGATCTCCAAGGTCTCTGGGGGCGCGCTTCCAGCAACATCAATCATATTGCGGAAACCCCATCCGACAACTTCATGTGATCTCCAATAAGTTCCTCCTCTGATGAATTCGAAAATGCCGAACAAGTCCGACTCTGTCCAGTAAATTAGAAAATTGGAGGAAAATACAGATGTGGCAGATATTATTTCATCCCATTTCAATTGGCCATTTAAATAATATTTTAAAAAACTGTGCCTACTCACGTCCACTCCAGGTTGTGACCCCAGCGGGATCTTTGATCGCAAATGACATTTGGGAGTACAAGTGGACATAAGGGGTTCCTGGGAAGGGGTCAACCACCTTGAAGTAAATCCCAATCCATTTCTTCCCATCCTTATCCTTCTCAGCTTTGAGGTAGACTTTCCATCTGGATGGCTGACCTATGGTGACCCCAGCACTGAACTTCAACCTCTGCGAGTTGATAAGGGAGTCCTTCTTCTGGATGACGGGGAAGTTGTTGATCTTCCACAGCACCGAGCGTTCCTCCATCTCCATCTAGAAAAACAATTAGGAAAAAGATTAGGATTGCAAAAAAATAAAACCACAATTAGTTAATTAGCGGATTAAATCATCACCCCCCCCCCCACATAACCGTCAAGCTGTCTGCGTCCAAGTCTAAGACTTACCCCGGTTTCGATGTTCCCAAGGGCTTCATCCCCTCCCTCCGCTTCCCTCCTCAGATGGTCCTCCATCCTCCTGATCTGAGAGCCACGCTCAAGCAGGGTTGATAACCACTTCCTGGAAACAAACAAAAATAACCAAAATTTATTTAATTGCAATTCACAACTAACAACTAATTAAACGGTCCTATTTTAAAATTTCAATTGGATTAGATAATTAATATAATATAAATTTAATTACATGATTTGAGTCCAATTCACCCAGAGCTTGGAACAACTAATTCAAATTGAGATGAACTTGCTGATTAAATGTAATTAAAATTTTAAATTATAAGTTTTGGGACGATAATAATCACGACACGATAACTGATAACGATTGACGATTTGCTTACGATGATAAGACGGTGATGATGTTTATGTGAAGACAGCTGATTGGTTCGGTCAACCTGGTTTTGATTTTGGTTTGGGGTGAAGTGAGATTTGATCCACCTCTCCGGACCGGAGACTCCGGTCTTCAGTCTTTGTTTCACAGCGTCTTTCGTCTTACGAGATTTATATGAAAACGAAGAATTTCACTTCTGCTCTGACGGGGACGATGAATTGGATTAAATTAATTAACTAATAGCTGCTAAATGGATTGCTAAATTACTCAACACACTTTCATGACGAATAACGATGTAAAATTAAATCGTGGTCAGGTGAGGTGGGAAAATAGATATATAAGTACGTTTATATGTTGATATCTTATCTTGTCATCGTCGGTCGATTATTATTTTCGGAGAAAAATTATATAAATTATAAATTATTTTTTTTAAATGACAAATTATATGATAAAAATAAAATTGATAATTATACGGTCTGGAGTAACAGAATAATTAAAAAATGGTCTGGAGATTTAAGCTCTGCTCCCCTAATAAACAACAAAAATACGACCATGAGCAAACTCAGCTTTGGAATACGGAACAGGCATGGAATGCGATGTGATTCAAAATTCATATTATCATTTATAAGATGCATAAAATAATATAGATATCCTTAACTCTAGTGTCATAACATAATTAAATTCATTTGAAGATTGGATATATGAATTTTTATTTGAAGATACTACAACAAATTACATATTACATCCAGACCAAACACAATTAAATTTTGCACAAGTAGGATTTTTTTAAAAGTATTCACATACGAAGTTATTTTACAATCAATTTTAATCCAATTCTCCCTTCAACAAAAATAAGAATTGCCCCACTCTGATTAAAAACAAACTTAACTTTTAGTAGACTCCACGGATGTGACAGAAATGACCTTCATGATCTGGGAGAACTTCTCCACCGAGCTGGTCCCCTTCTCCTTGACAAACTTGAGCAGTTCTTCTTGAGCCGTCTTGAGGGAGAGTTGACAAGCCAGAGATAGAAGCGGGACGACATTCTCCACATCACATACTTTCCCCAAGGTCACATCCAAGAACTCCAACAGGTCAGAGAACTGATATTTGGCCGCCGCATTTGTAAGCTCGACGATGACCCCGCCGTCCTTCCATCCGGCTGGGAGTTCCCCGGTGTAGATGAAGTTGAGGAGGACTTCCAGTCCCTTTCCAGAAATGTCGGGAAGGTGGATCCTTCCGGTAGCTGCTTCAGTCATGTTGGTTCGGAGCATGGCTTCAAAGAACGGACTCCGAGCTGTAATTAAGGAACGATTAATTTTGATTTCAATGTCAAACTAACTAACTAACTAACCTACTATAAAAATGTAATGATTCTGAATGATCAGTGTTAGTATCTACCTGAGAGAATCCCAATATTGACTGAGAACTCCTTCCCGTCCCCAGAGATGATCTTGACATCCCCACCTGGAATAGGGCTTTGGACTAATCCCCCGAAATCCTTCCTAGCCTTGGCGGCCGCCTTCTCATGGAACTTGAGCAATATGGATGGGACCGTGCCCTGGGGTGTCCTAGCAGGAGAATATAGCTTCAACCTCAAGCGGATCACCAAAGTCTCTGGGGGCACGTGACCAGCAACATCAATCATTTTGGCTCCCTTGCTCCTGCCCCATCGGGAGAAGTCGGAGGTGGCCCGTGTTCCTAAACCGGATGGAAATATATCTTAAAATTACAATTAAAATTAAAAGGGAGGAATGTTTTTATTTAATCAGTACTCACGTCCAATCCAGATTGTGGGCTCCGCCATGTTCGTGATGAAAAAAAGCATTTGGGAATGTCACTGAACTCTGGCCCTTGGGTGGGGCTTCACGGGTCGATAGTAGATCCCAATCCATTTCTTCCCAAGTATGTCCCTCTCAGCCTTGAGGAAGACAGCCCACCTGGAGGGCTGACCTATGGTGGCCCCCGCACTGAACTCGAAGGTCTGCAAGTTGATGAGGGAGTCCTTCTTTTGGATGACGGGGAAGTTGTTGATCTTCCACAACACGGAGCGTTCCTCCATCTCCATCTTTATTAAGAGAAAGTGACATAATTAAAATTCTTTCACTCTTTAACTTTAAACTATACGTACCCTTAAATTAACACAAATTATTTAAGTACTAGTACAAGTCCAAGAGACTTAATTATCAGCTAAACCAAACTTACCCGGGTTTCCATATTCCGATTCTGGCCTTCTCCCTCACACTTCATGATTGCCTCATCCCCTCGACCCTCCCCCTCCTTC
Source organism: Pseudosinella alba (assembly GCA_034700485.1). Lineage (NCBI taxonomy): Eukaryota > Metazoa > Arthropoda > Collembola > Entomobryomorpha > Entomobryidae > Pseudosinella > Pseudosinella alba. The sequence continues at coordinate 15,832 of JAQIXQ010001009.1, forward strand.
TGGTTGTTCCTCCTCCGAGGTCCAAGTCCAAACAAGGCTGATAGCCACTTCCTGCAAATAAACAAAAATTAACGCAATTTAAAGTTAATCAAGTCATTTTAATTTGCAATGGTCTTATTACTCCTTATTAATTTAAATATTTGGATTATTTGACAATTTGATAATTATGGTGAATTTAATTACATGATTTAATCCAATTCAGCGAGAGGTTAGAACAACTGATCCAAATTACAAATTGAGTTGACCTTGTTAAAATTAAATATAATTACACTTTCTACATTCAATTAAAATTATAATGTTTGTGACAGGTGATGAACGATGATGATTGCTATTGCTTGCTGAGCTGAGCTCAGGGAGCTCTGATGACGATGATGTTTACGCGTAGACAGCTGATGGGACTCCCATCATGGGAGTCTACCTGATTTTGATTTTCTTCGGGGTGAAATGAGATTTGATCTACCTCCAGTCTTTGTTTCGTTCGCAGCGTCTTCCAAGATGAGATTTTATATGAAAACGAAGAATTGTACATTTTCTCCTACGATATGATATGATCCATGACGATTTGAATAAAAATCATTTAATTAACTAAAGAAATAATTGATGTCGAAAATTAATGGCATTTAAGGAAGTCAGTCCAAGGGTGTTGAAGAAGCATGTCAAAAACTGGCTGTGACACTTGCGGGGATATATATATATGTTTATGTTTCGAAGAAAAGAAAATAGACATGATTAGGTTGCTCATCGTATCGTCATTGGACACAATTTATCGATATATATATATATGGCTTGGAAGTCGAAGGGAAATTAACTTAATTGTCCAATGTGATCTTAATCTGACTGATGCTGTGAAGAATGAATGGAGTAAGACTCGACTGTAAGACTAATGACATGATTTATTTAGGTGAATTAAATAAATTTAGTTTTAATTATGACTATTCCATTTTATGGATAAATAACAATCAGCATCATTTTTAATAGATCTATTTTACATTATAAATTAAAATGACCAAACATTTATGTTGAAAAAGTTGGCCTTGATTTTGTGTTACACTTAAATGAAGATTATGAATACTTTTTGAAGATATTGGGTGATGGGTTAATTATTGCACAAATAATAGACCATAATTTAAAAGCATCGATTCGGTTAACTATATATAAAAATAACACGACTGACTTGATTCTTTCCGCCCAATTTATAATTACTTTTTACTTTTAAGGATTACAAACAATCCTATTTCGTAACAGACTCCACAGCAGTGACAGAAATGACCTTCATAATCTGGGAAAACTTCTCCACCGAGCTGGCCCCCTTGTCCTTGACAAACGTGAGCAGTTCCTTCTGAGCAGTTTTGAGGGAGAGTTGATCAGCCAACGCCAACAATGGGGCGACATTCTTCACATCACAAACTTCCCCCAAGGTCACATCCAAGAACTCCAACAGGTCAGAGAACTGATACTTGGCAGCAGCATTGGTAAGCTCGACAACAACTCCGCTGTCCTTCCACCCGGGTAGAAGTTCTCCAGTGTATATGAAGTGAAGGACGACTTCCAAGCCTTTCCCAGTTATATCGGGAAGATGGATCCTTCCAGAAGTTGCTTCAGTCATGTTGCCTCGGAGCATTGCTTCAAAGACCGGACTTCGAGCTGTAATAAGTAATTAAAGAACGATTAATTTTGTTCTCATTAAAATTAAATCATAATTATGAATAGCCAATATTGGTCTTGTACCTGAGAGAATCCCAATATTGACTGAGAACTCCTTCCCGTCCCCAGAGATGATCTTGACATCCCCTCCTGGAATGGGCTTTTTGACTAATCCTCCAAAATCCTTCCGAGCCTTCGCCGCCGCCTTCTCATGGAACTTGATCAGTGTTGAAGGGACCGTGAGCGTAGCCTGCGGTTCCCTCGCACGGGAGTACAGCTTCAATGTCAAATGGATCTCCAAGGTCTCCGGGGGCCCACTTGCAGCTACATCAATCAAATTGGGGAAACCCCATTTGAACCTCATGAATTCGGAAATGTCTAACAACTGCAACTCTGTCCAGTAAATTGGAAAGTTGGAGGAAAATACAGATATGCCACATAATTATATCATAGCATCACAATCGACAATTTAACTTTAAAACTTTTAAAACTTTTAAAACTGCGCCCACTCACGTCCACTCCAGGCTGTGACGCCATCACATTTGATGGCAAAAGACATTTGGGAGTACAAGTGCTCCCAAGGGGTTCCTGGGACGGGGTCAATCACTCGGTAGTAAATCCCAATCCCTTTCTTCCCATCCCTGTCCTTCTCAGCACAGAGGTAGACTTTCCACCTGGATGGTTGACCTATGGTGACCCCAGCACTGAACTTCAACCTCTGCGAGTTGATGAGGGAGTCCGGTTAGAGTTTACGATGGGTGGTTTTAGGACATTGAAATTTTTTCGAAATTTTTGTCACCCTTATAACACCCATATGTGATACATGC
>JAQIXQ010001010.1:0-18301 GCA_034700485.1 Pseudosinella alba
GTACTTGTCTTATAGACTTCTCTAAGAACCCTATTTGGAATCAATAATGCTTTGATAACTCAGACAGACAACTTCCGTAACTGAATACCGATATTATCGACACAGGAACCAGCATATTAATTCAAGCCGGTGAGAGGAGCAAATATGTAATATGATGGCCATACAATTAGACACTTACTACGAAAGTGTTTTATATGATATGGATCCGACCGCCTGTCACGCGTTATCACTTTATTCGGCTCCATCCCATCTCTTATTATTTGCTTGCCACTTTGATATAAAAAAAGTATGAATTATAGAATATGCATATGCATATTTATAAAATAAAGAGAAATATATATTGATGTGCTTAATATGAGCATGGATTTATTTATATATTTTTAAATTTTTTATTCGGTTTCTAAAATTAAAATTCAAGGGAGAAACGTGCATGTGATCATGCTAGTTTGTCGTGTCTATGTCGTCATGCGACTTTACTGATCGTGAGTTTATTGATTATTATTAATATATTTGTTTTTACTTATATTACTACGCAGAAAGGGAATTTATGAATTTTGCAAGATTAAAAAGCAAACAACAAATACAAAGCAAGGATAAAATATATTTAATTTTAATTTTGAACATTATATTTTCTTCAAATACTCCCAACGAGCCCGACTATACCGAGCAGTGCTGGCATTATCTGTATTACCAACACAAATGTATTTCATCTTGGGAAGGAAGTCCCAGACATCGGATCCATATACCGTCTTCTCATCAAGTTTTTCCTTCATGCTATCCCCAGTCACCTTGAAATATTCCAGGCTTGGAAAATATCTCAGCACGCTCAAGTCTGCTACAGATACTCTAGACATCCCATTCAAAGTTAAGGAAGTCAAGGAAGCAATGTTAAATGAAATATCATCCCGGGTTACAATTAATGCTTGACTTGTTCGAATACTTGGCATTGTCAATTTAAAGCTACCCATTCGTGGAAACTTTCTCAACCACGAGACAATATTTTCATCAAAGGAGGTCGGAGGGAATCCGCGAGCTCGGGATTTTACACTCAATTTATACAAATCTGGGGCATCGAGAGAATGCAGTAAGTCGCTTATCTCATCTTTCGTTGTCACGTCAAAAATGGTCAATTCGGTCAGTTTGGGAAAGAGGTTGGAATAATCCTTCCTCCAACTGCGATGAGCAATGCTCAACCTTCTTACAGTTGAAAAGTGTTGAGGGATGTACAGTGAGCCAGGTTTTCGGGGGTGACCATATTGTCCAACTTCAGTGTTTCCAAGTGGGGTAAAAATGGCAATGACGGAACCCTTTCAGAATTCGAACAGAAATCGTACTCAGATGGGAGGGACATTGTGAATCCCATTAGGTTTGGGAGGCAACGGAGCATTTCAAGGGGGACTTCGGAATCATCCCAGGGCAGCGAGAATTCTATTTCCAGAAACCGGATGTGCTTCCCAAACTTCTGCACAAACTCCAAAGCACACTCATCCCAAAACATTTCCAGGGAAGGTGAACTATCGCAGTCACCATTCTCCTCGATTTTTACATATCCTCCGATGAAAGGATTTCTTCCTGGTGGGTGGTCACTCATCTTCTGCATGAACTCTGCGAAATTTGAACGACTCTTGAAAATATTCTCCCGGAAATGCTGATCCAGGTAGTAGTGCTCATGGGAAGCCTGGGGAATCCGAAGCCGACCAGTTTGTTGCTGGTCGTCATGGGAATAGGCTCTGCGCTGTGGGTGGTTCTCTAGAAAGTTGTCAATGACCCGGCACCACCTGCTACAAACTTGACGACATGAGAGGACATCGGCTGTTCCCAACCTTGTAAAAACAAATGGTACTATCTGTAAAACCAAAAGACATTTTCTAAAGCTACTAAATGCAATTATGATTAAATAAATTATAAAATGCTTTTACCGACTTTTGTCGGACAAATTATTTTGTATCAATTGTCATGTGATAAATTTCTCACTTGTCCGAAAAGGTGCAGGACCCACCACTTTCTCAGAATACATTCTTGCTCTAGTCCCGGGAAGGCCCTAAATAAATTTAAAATATCTGCCGAGTCTTCAAGCTCTCCCAGGAGCAGCTCCCACACCTGGTTGGTCCATTTAAATTACATTTCAACAATTAGTATTATTGTAGTATTTATCTTGTGTGGCTATAACCTACTATGCTATTGTAATATCGTCTCCCGTCGGATCCGCACTTACGTCAGTTGGAAATATATGCAGCGCCATTTCTTCGATTCGGTTAATTCAAAAAGACACAATCCAATATAAATTGTTAATGTATTTTTTGATTTTTTGAAGTAAAACTGTCCGCTAAAATGATTCTATTTGGGGAAAACGAGGTGACCTGATTCACAGAGTTGCACATTTATGCTGACAAAAATAGGCATACCTACTTGGTAAAGTTATAGTGTAGCAAAGTAAAATGTACGTAGTTTACCTGTTGCCAGGCAGATTGGGAAGACCTGATAAAAATGATCATCATCATTACTATTCTCCATGCCTAGTTCAATATTTGAGATAAGCTTCTGTTAATAAACACAAATATACAGTAAATGTATTAGGTATATTACAAAGCAGCACAACATATGGTCAGTATATCGCATTACCAGATGTGGTAAAAAAAATATTCGCTTATATTTACATCACAATTAGATTAGGTGAACATTTCCAATCCCCATCCAGAGTTGTTGTCAAGGTTGTTGTTCTCATTATATAACATAATAACTGTAATGCATATCGCTGGATGTATCCTGTTTCCATATTCCACTCAAGTGGCAAGGGGATCATGTAGGAAAATCAGTAGTTAATAATTCGGAACACACGTTTTTGGAGATCAGTCAACATCCTGAATGGTTATTAGGTTGCAGGGTAGTGATGTTCTTAGGTGCAACTTGTATAGCACAATATTTGTTAAGGTTCTCGAGTAAGTGTCTGTCTTGAGAGGCAGACCAGTTTGGAATATGGATTATCCCTGTTTGCATGCCAAGGCCAAGTCGAACGATTGCTATTGCTATATGCGGTTATACTTTTCTTTATGGAAGGGAAATTCGGGACGAATTTCCATTGTGCCAAACCCAATTGTCGTCGGTAAAGGAAGTCAGTTGAAAAAATAATATCATAAGTCCAGGGATTGTGAAACTTTGTTATTTTGAATGGATGTGGAAGCGAACTCCAAATGTTAAAATTAATGTCAGCATATATCCGTATACGTATTATTCTAGGAAGTTTTTCATGCCAAACATAATTAATTCATAGTTAGGTGAAAGCTTAGAATATAATTTTGGGGTAGAATTTAATTCATATCATCCATGCATTATATATTTTTTTAATTGAAATAAAATATATAACGATTTAGATAATTCCATTGGAGGGGTTTAGATAATTCTTATCGATTTGCTGAGAGAGTTGAGGAATATTTTATTGGAGCTTTTAGCTTTTTTCTCAAGCAATACGGCTTTTATGGTTTGTAAATTCGAAAGTATTATTCACTTGAATAAGAATGATTGCGAAATGTGAGCTTTCTTATTTTACGTGCCAGAAATGAGCGGAACACTTATATAATAGCTGGTTATTTTTCTCTCAGAATAAGTTCAATTTCAATAAATAATATTATCAGTCACAATCCAATTGTGACTTTCACGCCAGCCCCTGGCCAATTAGTGAAAGAAGTATAGGTTGGCATTTTGGCAATGTAATTAATTTACCTGTTGACGAACAGGTTGGGAAACGACAAGCTATAAAGGGCATCGTCAATCCTGTTTTGTCCAACACTCCAACGATGAGGATAATAATTAAAAGATAAGCGTTCTCGATTAGATTATGTACGAAGAGCAAATGTTTGACAGAGGCAAATATTGTAATATGGTCAATATAACATTAACCTACCCAAGTGCATCGCATCGGTGAGATTACATGGCCAACTCCCGATGGCAGTAACAATAATTAACAGTCTGGTGTAATATTCACCGCTTCATTGTCTCATCCAGGTTTTATGTGGCAATGGAAATTCTTCGAAATATAAAATATGATGTGCATAAAAAAAATGTTCGTTTATATACATGAATAGCCAGCACCAACTTAAGTCAGCTAGATAACAATACGTAATTAGTTTTAGTTGTAATTCCAGTTCTCATATATCTCACCTTGTTTATCGCAGATTGGAACATGTGCATAAAGTTAAGTGTGATATTATTCTGCTAATGGCATATATCATGATAGTTTCCTGCGTAATAGTTAACAACAGAAATAAAAATTGGGTCCATGACCCTCGATTAATTAACTCGGAAGTTCTTTGAAAGGCTTTAATTGTATTTTCAGATCTTCAAATTATTTTATCTCCGCAATGATAAAAATTCTTCTGGGTAAGGTTAGAGGTTAATTACATGAATGATTCATCCGGCACGCCAACAGAATGAAGGAGAGCCAAAGTTTTCTTAAACGGCCTTACATACTTTTGTGCATATTGATATGGTGTATTCGCCCCTGGAAACCCATCCTTAGCATTGAATAAATTACTAAGATTTCTCTCTACCAAGAAAACGACAAGACTGTGAAATTGATCCGGCTCAGGCGTGACATATGAAGGATATGTTGGATTTATGTAACGCATGTATGTGTGGAGGAACGTCTCATTCCATTTATTTCTGGCGTTGGCATCCGCGCCATTGTTGATTAGGAACTTTATGATATCCAGTCCCGTCTGGGCAGTTGCTTCATGGAGTGGGGTAAATCCACGGGAGTTGGATAGGTTTACATCTGCTCCCTTTTCAACGAGGAAGGGGACAGCCCGCTCATTTCCAAATTTGACTGCAAAATGCAAAAGCGAGCAAGGCACATAATTGACATCCTTCTCCATATAATCTAGGTCAGCCCCGTGACCAACCAACTCCTCGGCAAGGTCATTGAAGCCATCAGCATTCCCCTTTCTCATTAAATTGAATAGCGCCAAAGTGGCCAATTCCCCAGTCCACCTCATGTCAGTCACATTCTTGAGCAACTGAAATGTTTCATAGTCCATTCGACTCTTCTTGATCCCAACCTCGAAAGGGGTCTCCCCCATCTTGTTCCTCACATTGAGATTGACGTTGTTGTCAAGAAACAACCTGGTTATCATGAAATAGTCCGAGTGTCTCTGTCGTCCCATTATTATATGAAAAGGAGTATTCCCCTCTTCATCCACCGAGTTCCCGTCCACCCCAAGATCCAGAAGTAACTTCACCGAAGGAGGATGCATATCCTTCACCGAGGACAAAAGTTTGTCCTTGCCATTCCTAAATATGCCACCATTTTTATAAAGGAGCATCCCTGTTTTATAGCAGTTCCCATAAACATATTCCTTGGAGTCCGGATCCAATCTGTTCTGGAGTTCACTTCGGCTTTGAATGGCTACATCCAGTTGGGTAGATCCGTCCCCATCCTCCACATTTATGCCAATCAAGTCTTCCTCGATCAGTAGAATAGCAACGTCTGACCGGCCAATCTCCGCAGCACTGTGAAGAAATGTCCGACCTCCTCTCCCCTTCAATGTCAAATTACCCCCAAGTTGAATGAGTTGCTTGACTGTGGCAGCGCTTCGTCCATAATAATTAGCATCGCCCAATATAGAACATCCCTGATAGTAAAAGTCACAATCTGGATCCCTGTCCGCCTCCTCCAACTCAAACAATGCTCCCACCTCCTTAAACCTTTCTAGAGTTTCTGGTTTCGGATTCATTCTTCTTATCAGGTTCCACAATGGAGTCTCCCCGTCCTCATTTTTTAGTTTAACCAATATCCTCAGCTTTTCTCCCCCAATGCTCATGACCAGCGAGTGATAGTCTTTTGCCGACATGTGAGTTGGCCAACCCAAGTGAAGGACTGAATTATTTCTCTGATATGGAGTCTCACCTATAGCCAGGACATTCGCCCCCAAACGTATGAGTTCAATTTGAAGCTGCACATGGATATGTTCTGCAAGCAGAGGTGTATTTCCTTCAGGGTTCCGCTCCTCCAGCAGTTTTTTATTAATCCCGACGAGCAATCCCATCACTTTTATCCGTTCATCAATTTCCCATTCAGGATAGTCTCCGGACGAATGGACGCAGTCATGGATAATTAGTTTTGCACTCGGTCTAAGCTCCTGAACTGCTTGATGGAGTTGGCTGTCTTCAAGAAGATATTGCATGATGGGAAATTCTGCCCTCCATATTCCCATGCGGAGAATGCGCTTGTTGTCATCCTCTTCAATTTCACTATGGAAATTCCTGAATCGAGCGAATGCAACTTTGACCATGTCTATCCCAGATTCTTCAACCGCCAGGAGGACCAGCTCACTATCAAAGATTGTGCCGGGGTTGTTCTCAAATGCGCCAAGTTGATCAAAATATTGGAAGATATAGTAAGAGTCCGATATGGCACATGAGTGAGCCAACTGCCTCATGGAATTTCTCGTTCGAGTGTTCTGGAAGACAATTGGGCTTCTGGATGTGGCTAAACTGTCTGCTTTCAAAAACTGATTCAGAAAATAGGCAATTGCTCGCCGTTTGAAGGTGAATGAATTGAAACTGTATCCAGTATAATCACGGGCGCGATAAATAAACTTGGGCTGTGTTGCCAAAGCACCGTCCAAAAGGAACTCTGTTAAGTCGTCTTGAGTTGCCAGGCCAAGTTTTTCTGATATAAACGTAGCGATAAAATAGTCAGTGATGGAGGGGTCAATGGCTTCCAGCCTCTCCGGAGAACTCTCCGTTTCCCTGAAAATCCTCACTTTCAAGATTTCGTCAATACTAATCGGTCCCAATGCCTCCTTCAACTCCCGGAATTGTCCAGGGAAGAGGAAGTCCAAACTAAGACGGGTGTGCATCCTCGACAGCTCACTTTCATTCAATCTTGCATTAATATCCCCTCCGCCCACAGATTCTAGATATCGTCCAAATTTCAGGCCAATCCAATTTTTATAATATTCACCCATTCCATTTGGGCTCTCATTGAAGTTGAGTAAATCTAAGGCGCTGGTGGAAGTCCCATTATCCAAACGGGCATATTCAATTGCATCCTTTTCATAAATATCGGCAAGCATTTGAATCAGTACACCTTGATCAAAAATTTCATCCAACTTGGAACTCGATCTCTGATCTTTATCATAAATGGATTGAAACTTTTCCGAAATCCCATTCGCAAACTGGATGAGTCTTCCCTGGTCCAAGAATTCTGTTTGATTGTGAGCCCAAAGCGAGACAAGGAATCCTACCTGGTCATTCGTCCTCAGTGGTTCCAACTTGAAGCATTTTATTTGCCCTAGCCTATCTTCCAAATACCAATTATGGTGGGAGTGGGTGATCGCCCAAATTCGTGTCAATTTAAATTGGGAGCTGATTGTCCTGATAATTGTTTCTGTGAGAGCAAATTCGTCAGAAGAGTTCAATTCTTCAAAGGCATCTAATAATAGTTCACATCTCTTGTCTTCTCGTAATCCCAGTTCATCAGTTAAGACTGTTACGATGGGATCCTCAAACTGTTCAGGGGTGATGGTCATGATCTTCCTCACCAGCTCCGATATTCTGTACAAGGTCACGATTCGTTCAGGGTGAATTCGTTTCAAACGTCTTTGCAAATTCGCAAGAAATCTGGAGCTGTCGACGGGATTATTACTGGTAATGCAAATTGAGCTACTGATCCGCTCACCATTCCTCCCCCCATCCATTTCTAACTCAAGTAGCGCATTTTCGTTAACTTAATGTTCTGTTGGAAGGGGAAAGTGCTCTTCAAAGAAGGAGAACCACTTCCTCCGTGAGCTAATGTTTCTAATGATTCCTTTCTGTTTGTCTTCAAAATGGAGCCAGTGAACTGATTTTGTGGTTATGTTGCAAATCGCCCCAAAGTGTCCTGGCTTCTCCAGGATTATGAATTTGGAGTTTACCCAGCCAATTTTGATTTGCTCAGTTGATGTGGAAACAGGCATGTCCTCATTTGATGATAACCTCTTAAGTTCATCCCTCCCAATCCCACTGAATAAGAGGATGTCCGGGACGTAATAAAACTGCTCGAATATTTTGGTCGATAGATAGTACTGGGCCGTCAGGGTCCTGTTCATGTGGAATCTTAAATCTTCGGGATCAAACATGGTATGATCCCTAATTATTTTATCGCCATGTAAAGTTGTCTCCTTCCCATGACTTAATGCAATTAAGGTCACAGAAAGTAGGAATGTGACCATGTCAAAGTTTAGAAAACTGGACATCTCTTTATATTTCAAACGTCCTGGGAGGATACAAAGTTTTGGCTATTTTTCAAAATCATTTCCGATTTTAGAAGAGCCCAAGTTACCTTCCACTTCAACGATGGTCGGATAAAATAAATATGAATATGTTTGGGAGAACAACATTACTCCGTTCTTAATTATACTGATGCTTTGCCAATTTTATGGATTCCTGGAACACTGAGTGTTTTTGCTGGATCTGTTCATTGTTCCATTAATAGACGCTTGGCATATGACAATAGGTGATAATAATGATGGCTTGTATAATGAGGATCATTATGAATATCAAGTGACACCTGAGGATGATTGAGTTGAGATGAGATGCTAATTACAATCAGTCCTATCATTTGGTTACAACCACGCAGAATATAATATAATATAATCAGTTGGCATCGACACAGCACAGCACATTGGTAAACTTAATCTGAAGCATTCAGATATATAAATCAGTATACAGTCGTATAACCAACCTTCAACATGCAGATTTAACTGAGGTTTCCTCTGATAATAAAAATGTGTTTTTTGTGGCGAGGTCAGTTTCCCCCTAGACAGCTACAAATGACAAATACTCAGCCATGATTTCACCATGTTATTCATGCAAACATCATCTTCGTCATTTCTCAAGCTACCGTGGCAGTGATGTTACATCACTGATGTAATAATTAACGCTGAATGAAACTCGGTTAATTGGTCTTAAGCAGAGGTTTATGATGGGTCTCGAAATATGTATCATTTGCAACAGTTTTTACGCTTCATTAAATTCAATTCACAGGACAATATAACTTTAATCCTTTGTTGGACAAGCTGATACCAAATACGAATGACTTATGTAAACTCATTAAGTGATGATTCATTTAATTTCTCACAAAATTTCTCACGTCAGTCATGTCATAATAAGTCAAAACGGCACATGAATTCCCCTTTACTAATTAAATCATTTGCATAGACAATAAGCACATTATAGACAAGTATAACATTCACGATCAGTTCAGTATTATTTTCTGCTTCAAAATTATTTTTACATTTAAAGTCTAAAATTCATTACCTTCTTCATAAGCAAACTCAAATGAGGTACAATAGACCAGCCATAAATGCAAAAAGTTTGCTTATGCTTTCTTCAAATATTCCCATCGGGCACGAGTGTACAGAACAGCGCTTCCGGTATTTTCAGAACTCGCTACAGAAATCCATTTCAATTTGGGAAGGAAGTCCCATACATCGGAACCATACACCGTCTGTTCGTCAACTTGTTCCTTCGCAAGTTCCCCCGTCACCGTCAAGTACTCCAAACATGGAAAATAACGCAGCATACTGAGGTCCTCCACCCAAGCTCCAGATATCCCATTCAAAGTTAGGGAGACCAAGGAAGGAATGTTGAGGGGAGTAATTTCCCCGGTTACAATCGCCGCTTGGACTGTCGTAATATGGGAGATGGTCAATTCAAAACTATCAATTCGTGGAAACCCTTCCAGCCAAGAGAGGATGCTTTCGTCGAATGGGATCGAAGGAGAGTACCAATATTCCGATGTAATTTTTAATTTCCATAGATCGGGGGCGTTGAGGGATAGAAGTAATTCGCGTAACTCGTCTTCCGTTATCATGTCCATAATTGTTAATTCCGTGAGTTTGGGAAATATGTTGGAATACGTTTCAACCAATTGGGATGGAAGATTGTCAACCGCATTACAGTTCGAAAGACATCCGGGATATGCAGATGCGCCAGACATTTCGGACTGACTGTGCCATCCAACTTCAGTGTCTCCAAGTAAGGAAGAAAGGGTGAAGACGGGGCAATTTCAATTCTAGGATTGAAGGAGTAGTCGTCTGTCATCAATCCAGTCTGCTATCTGCATTTGCAAGCATTTATATTTGCAAACGCGCATGAACTATACAGACTTCCCATAAATGACTAGACTAGTTTGTTTATGCCTTCTTCAAATATTCCCATCGGGCACGACTGTAGCGAACAGTTCCTGAATTTTCAGAATCCCCCACGGAAATCCATTTTAGTTTGGGAAGGAAGTCCCAGACATCCGATTCGTAAGCCGACCTTTCATCGAGCTTACAAAATAAAACCTTGTCGTCATGCTGTCCTTTCCCATTTCCCCCAGTTACTTTAAAGTATTCCAATCGAGGAAAATATCGCAACATACTGAGGTCCCCCGCTGAACGAGCAAACTTTCCATTCAATGTTAAGGAAGTCAAGGAAGCAATTTGAAGGGAGGCTATGTCCCTAGTTACAGTTAACGCTTTGCCTACTTCAATACCGGACATGTAAAATTTAAAGCTGCTTAAGCGTGGAAACCTTTTCAGCCAAGAGACAACGTCTTCATCAAAAGGGATCGGAGGAGATCTTCGAGACCGGGGTGCCAGAGGGCTCCACGGATGTCTCCGAGGGGACGACTTGACAGACCGGGAGCTTCAAGGGAATGGAATAATTCGCTTATCTCGTCCTTCGTTGTCATATCGACGATAGTCAATTCGGTGAGTTTTGGGAACATGTTGGAATACTCCTGCCTCCAACTGCGATGAGCAATGGTCAGCCTTCGAATGGTTGCAAAGTGTTGCGGGATGTACAACTGCGCCAGATTTTCGGGGCTGACAAAATCATCTAACTTCAATGTCTCCAAATATAGAAGAAAGGGTGAAGTTGGAACAGTTTCAGGATTAGAACCGAAATCGTATTCATTCGGGAGAGACATTGTTAATCCTCGTAGGTTGGGGAGGCAACGGAGCATTTCAAGAGGCACTTCAGAGTCACCCCAGGGCAAACAGAAATCCACTTCCAGAAACAAAATGTGCTCACCAAACTTCTGCACAAACTCCAAGGCACAATGATCCCAAAACCTTTCCAGGGAAGGTGAATCCTGGCAGTCGCCCTCCTCTTGGATTTTTACATATCCTCCAATGAAAGGATTTCTTCCTGGGGGGTGGTCACTCATCTTCCGCATGAATTCCGTGAAGTGCGCACGGCTACTGAAAACGTTTCCACGGAAGTGCGCATCTAGGTAGTAGTGCTCAGGGGACGCATGGGTTATTCTTGGGTTGTTCCCATCCTCTTGGTTACTGCGACGTTAATTTATTTTTATACGCTGTACAGATGTAGGAGGTGATCCAATGTAATCTGGATTCCTCGCTAAATGTTCACGACGCGTTCACCGCTTTTCCGGAACTGGAACATGCAGGTGTATTGAAGACAACTAGGCGTTCACGTGAAACAGATTATTTACCGTTCCTTCGCAACCTGGAGACATTTGAGATGGACCAACATGCTGATGGCTTGCCACAATATCTTGTAGATATTCTGATGAGATGCTATGCTCCGCAAATCAAGAGGTTAGCAATTCTATATGACAATTGGAAAGGATTGAATTCCAGATTGTTTCCCAAGTTGGAGGAATTTATCATGGATTCTGGAATCGTTAATCCCAAGGTCACTGAGCTGCTTTGCGCTCTAGATGCGCCAGAAATTCTCAGATTGGAGCTGACAATGATGAGTCTTAATAAATTTTTCATGGAAGCCAACATCGTCCCTACGTTGAAAAGATTCCCCCATATTCACACTCTCTCAATTGAGATGGTAGGACGATCCAAGTCATTTCTCCGGAGATATTGAGTATGTTCCTTCCCTCAAATATCTCATGTTGGAGGGAACAGTGGATGAGTTGGATTTTGACTTTCTGAAACATTTCCCTAGCCTAAGCTTTCTCAGTGTGCATGGGCTGGGTAAACTGCCTCTTAACTTCAAGCACGAAACGATATATAATTTGAAGGTGCTACCCAAATTGGAGATTATACGGCTTCGTTCAAGGATCTACACAAATATGAATGGGTATTTGGCCAAGCATCTGAATTACCCCAGAGCAAGATATGAGTTCCTAAAAACAAGTTATTAGCTTATCGATAAACTTTGATTTCAGATAATAATGATCTTATTATTGAAAGCATTTTTTTTGAATGGAATTTAATCATGAGTAAATACATTGTCATTTCAATGACATATTGACATGTTAGAATAGGAAACTGTGGTAAGGGCTAAGTCGTTTCTGCCCATTCATACATCCATACGTATAAGAGCTAAGACTCTTTGGGAGTCTAAATTCTTCCACAATTGACCACATATTTTATCTCGCAAATGGAAACTAAATAAATTAATGCCATACGTTTTTTTTCACCGCATCCTGCAGGGTGTCATGTCCACAATGTGAGAAATGCCTTTATCAGGACTTGTTTGCTTCGAGCAAACCAAATAGATACTTGCCCACATCCGATTCTCAATGAGAAAACTTTACAATGATTTATTTATACAAACCCACAAATATTAATTGGACTGTCGACACGAAAGCCCATCATAATATTCATACTTCCCAACTTGGCATTTCTCTGCACCTCTTAAAATAGAAAACATGTTTCGAAAGTGCTCCGCTCTCGCGTTCACAATCACCCTGCATGTTTTAGTCAACATGTGCTCCAGCAGTTGGGCTGTAAGTATATATCAAATATAAAATCATCATCAACGAGACCATTATATACCATTTTAAGTGTTGTGGGACTGTAAATTTGCTAAGGTTGATTCGGGCATTTGAATAACTATAATTCAAGAATTAAATAAAGTGCGGGGAATTATGTAAAAAATATTTCTTGCTATTCCAGGCTGTTCCCGACATAGTGGAAGACGTGTTCCCTGACAATAAAACTAGCATCGTTTCTATGCCGAGCAATATGATCATTGCCACTTCCCAATTGCATACGTATATACCGAGATATGATCAGCATGCTTTATTGGAAACCGTCCTCCAATGTTGTTCTAAACGGTTTTCAGCCTTTAGGATGGATCTCAGCAACATTTATGATTGGGGTTAAGAACACGTTTTTTACTACAAAATTTGCCACACCCACAAATTGGTTGGGATTAAGTACAACTACAAATTATTCTCATTTCCAGGCACACTTTTGAACCGAAAGGACCAAGTCAATGGGATCAAATACTTTGGCTCTGCGAACATAATGGTTTCACTCCCTCTGTAAGTTAGTTTAACTATATTACCAACCTATTCTATTCACGATGATGTTAACCAAAATGTTACAATGAAATCCACAGTGACGAGAGAAATGTGGAAAGTGTTCGGAATCAACTCGAGAAGCTTCTCCACAACGGACAGATCCATGATACCAATTCCATTGTCCTTAACCTTCCGCTAATCCTTGGCAACCCCACAACCAGTCGCGTCAAGGACAGGGAGTTACAGAGGATACTAAGGATCCTCCCTGAAATAAAAAGTTTCATTGGGAATCACACCACCTCCAACTCTAGCCTACTTTTGGGACTGGAGCCACTCGGATACGCTGAGGAGGACGGGGTCTACCTATCCACTGATAACTTTGCAGCTCGATTTGCGGAACTCTTTGATTTTATGATCATCCCAATCCCCATCCACAGCTTGATTTACACGTACGCCCAATTCCAAACCGAAATTGAGAAACAGGTCAAACCTGTAATTCGAAGGATTAGACTGTTTAGGGCGAAGCCGGAGCTAATCTTGAACTTGAGGTTTGATCTAAGCAAGGAAAACATTTCAGATTGGAGAGCTCGTCAAAGAAGTAATCAAATGATGGCCCGATTTGCGTATCGGTATGGAGCGGAAAATGATATTAGGGCGCAGTTCCCCCTGTTTCAGTTTCAGGATGGTGGTGGGAATGCAACCAGCCTGGGAGTCGATATTGAGGAAGAGCCGATTCAGAAAATTGTCGTACTGAATGAGAAGCTTACAAATAATGATGTTAGTTATCCACAACTTGAAACATTTCTGACAGTCATTTCCAGAGACTTCTCCACCATTTTAATTAGTAAAAATAAACGGATCATGATTATATTATGTAATAGTCATTATCACGATCACGATTTGTCATGTATAGCCATAATATTTGTTGCTTTTTTATAGATTCCCCAAATCCAAATTCAAACATATCAAACCTTTTAAGAAAAGTCAACAAGTTTAACAGAGCTAGGAGGAGTAATCTAACCTTCCCAATATCAGTCATAGTCCGTCACTTATACACGCCAGCAGGACGGTATGAGGGAAGCATCAGCCACGTGAAGCAACTCCTGGATGAGTTGAACACCACAAACCACAAATTTCCTGGGATAGTTTCCGGTGCGATAATACAGTTCTATTATCACATTTGCTACACAGGATTATATGAGGATGAGCTCCCACTGGCACTCAATGAGACAAATGGCTGGCAAGAGACACAAGTTCAAGACGAACCAAGAACTTTTCCTATTCTGGCTCTTGGCTGTGAGAGACGGGAGGATCCCAATGATGATGTTATAAAATTGATGAAGAATTTAGCGGATGACGCTAATTCCATGCCATTTTATGCGTCCAAGTGGAGGAAACAATTCGGGACGCTGGAAGAGGCTCTGGAATATCTGGAACATACGAGGGCTGTAAAAGTGGCCAGAGGGTTTTCCAAGCTGTGGGTGGAGATTGGTTGGAGCGATGACTACACCGGGATTGGACGGGACTGTTCCAGCTTAGTCCATTTCTATGAGATGGCAATGAGTTGGGCGAAGATTCATCAGGTTAATTTGATAATTAAAGAGGCTTTCGATTCTTCATACGAAGGAGATGGTTGGTATAAGAGGCTGGGCCTTCCCCATGAATGGAAAACGGAAAGGGTGGAGGAGTTCGTGCCAAGAATTGAAGGTAATTTGGTTTCCATAATATGCTTGATCAAATCTTACTTCGCCAAGGCTTGTTTGTTCATTAATAATTATTTCAATTTCATTAACCAGATCCATGTGTGACTGTCAGCAAAGAAGTGAATCAGGAACGGCTAAGTTTTACCTGGGACACGGCCGTCTCAATCAATGTCAACGAGAGGGAGTTGAGTCCAATGGAATTTGGGGTCGTTGTACAAATTGTAACCTTGAGGTTCCAAAGTTTGGAATTTGTTGTCACTGACATGATTCAAGGTAAGTTGAGGTGGCGAGGTAAGTTAATTGGGAAAAATTATTTTCTAATTATCACTAATAATGACCCAATTTTGTTTTATTTTTCACTATAGCATCGAGAATCATTCAAATATTGACAAACGTCCAAGCAACACGTCACGATGATCAACCACATAATGCTTACATTAACTTCATAATAACAGAGCTGGACTTTGATTTGAAGGATTTTCAGATTTTTGAGCAGTCCATTCTCCAAGCTGGGGAATCTGTTGCAAAGCTCAGCATTCACTTAGATGCTGGTTACGATGAAGGAGGAAACTGCTCCCAATCATTTCTCCTGACAGAAAATCATTCACAAGTAACATTCCTAAAAAGGATGTTTGTCGGGAATGGCAAATATGAGCTCGGCTTCGTGTTCAAATTAACTCAGTCCTCAACCACGATAACTTGTCCACCTCAATTTCTGAACTCGTTTGATTACATCCTGCTGGACATTGACCTTGCCGAGTTTATTGTTAGCTATTACTATTCCACCCTTGCCTCAAGGTTTGCAACCCACATTCAGAACAACGACCTAAGAAATTTTCAAAATGCCTTTGACACCATCCGGAATTTCCGTCTGGACATTCAAAAAATCAAGCCAGATCTTGAGGTGAAACTCAGATTTAGATGGCCAACAACAGCCCCCATAAATCCCCAGGATAGGGAGTTTGAGAAACTGGTCTATGGAAATATGCTCCGGTACTGGAAGTTTGTCGACGAGTTCTGCACAACCTTCAACTTTTCCTACGTGATTTATCCCGCTTTGGAACCAGAGCTCGGACAACTTGTAGATTCCAACGAGGATTCCCAAGCGTATAGCAAACAAGTTGGGGCTGGCGCCGGCTGGTGGAGAATTTTAAATTATACCAACTTATCCGACTTGTCCGTTTACGAAGAGAAGGAGTCAAAATACTTCGGTCTGGAGACCCCTAAACCCATCAGCGTCTTCCTTTTACCTGATACATGGTCAAATGGGACAAGTTCCAATAATGACAACGGAATGAAGCAGCCAATCTGGCAAAACTTGGTCGGAGCTGCTCTGCTCTTCTGTTTGTTAATCACCGTCATCATCATCCTTTCACTTGGGCTTCGCAACAGATATGTAATCTTATCCAAGGAGGAGATCCGTGCTTTTGTTAAAGGTAGCAAGCCAAGCGAACATGACTATGAGGAATCAACTGGAGAAAATAAGTTTCTTGGATTGGCATACAATCTCGACCTGGAGATTGGGAAGGAAGAGTTTCGACCTGAGAAGGGGGAAATCATTGGGATGGGCAACTTTGGCATTGTGTACAAAGCGGATATTCCCCGATTTAATGACCCCGTTGCGGTTAAAGTTCCAAGAGGGAAGAAAGGATCGGAAGAAGGGGAGAAAGCGTTTAAGAATTTGCTATCGGAGATCAAAATCATGAGCTGTTTGAACGAGCATGAGAATGTTGTAAAGATTTTGGGTGCCTACACCAAAGAAATTAGGAAAGGGATTGTCTTTATGGTAACTGAGTACTGCAGTATGGGTTCCCTCAAGGATTATCTGCGCTCATTGGTTCCCTCCCAGGATCCCTCCCAAAGTCAGCGGGAAGTTTTCACCCGGGAGTTGTATGGCTTTGCACGTCAAATTGTGGCTGGAATGGAATATATCTCATCCAAAAATGTAAAGTCGAATATTTTTTAGAAATATGTTTCCTGATAAAAAAAATGACAACGTAAATGATTAAGAATATTTGTAGATGATACATGGTGACCTGGCCACAAGGAACATTCTGTTGAGTGCTGACAAAACCTGCAAAATCTGTGATTTTGGTTTGGCCCGAAAGCTAGATGACTATGGGAAGTACATGAAGGATGGATCCGACCAACTCCCATGGAGGATGATGGCTGTGGAGTCCCTCAAGAAAATGGAGTTCTCTATCAAGTCGGATGTGTGGTCCTTTGGGGTAACTGTCTGGGAAATTTTCACTTTGGGAGATGTCCCCTTCCCGGAAAAGAGCTGGAGTAATGAGTTTGTGAACGAGTTGGAGAACGGGCTGAGATTACCCTGTCCGAAATATTCTACTGGGAAACTGTGGGGAATGCATAATTATATTTTCAAATGCAGTCATCGTACATTTTCGTGATAAAATTTTTATGATCGACTTTTTGTTTATTTCTTGCTTTCAGATATAAAACTTTGTGTAGATGCTGGGAACTGGAGCCAGCAAAACGGCCAACTTTTATTGAGCTGGGGAAGAATATTCAAGCTCTTATAAGTAATGATTACACCCAACTCCTTCCAGTCGAGAAATGTTGATTGACCTTGAGTTCAACGTCAGTATAATAGTGTGCCTCATTCCGTATTTGACACATAATGCAACATACATAATATAGTTAAATAATTTATTAATTATCCCAAATACATAATTTTTAAAATATAACAATTAATGGAAAACCTTATCGCGAAATAACTTTATCTATTTCCACATTTAATGATACTAACCTCTTGTAGTACGGATGTCCGTGGGTTTCTCTAAGTTTATGATATAAAATGACTGGGAGCCCATTTATTAATTTGTTTCAAATAAAGTTACCCTTAATATTTAGACATCACATAAAATATTTATCACCATAATCCAATCACCAAAACTGAATCCATTTTTTTTTTAATTTTTGACTTGGTATTTTTAACGCAAACTGCAACCGCTTACTGAACATCTCGTCCTGGCGTGAAGGGGAATCCAGCGGCTTCAGCCAAAAACGTATAAATCTCAGAATACTCCACAATCTGAAAAGAGAACATCACATTGTTCAAGCAAAGTGATAAAACTGTAGAAACGGAAGAGGAAACTGGTATTCTAAAACAAAATATTCTGAAAATACCTGTCCTGCTATCGACAAATAACCCAGGTGGTTAGCATCCAATTGAACCCTGAGCAGGAGTGGGTTAGTCTGTCAAAGTTAAGCCAGGGCATTGTAAACGTAACAAGTAGTGAAACTAGAATTTCTCAAATTGATACATTCTTCCTACTTTGAATTTACTTACCTGTCTGGGTGATCCACCGATGGTATATTGGAG
>JAQIXQ010001011.1:0-18269 GCA_034700485.1 Pseudosinella alba
AAATCCAAATCCCATTTATCTTACAGTAAAAGAAGAAGGCTCCTCTGAATTTTCTCCAAATATTAACATTTTCAAGTTTAAATATCCCAGTTTGGCAATTTCCAGTTACTTCTGAACAAGAAATGGAGACCATGATGGAATGGCGCAGACGGGCCAGGATTGTAGCTTACGTGGACCTGGTAATCAAGACCGGAGTGTATATAATTTTAATTTTGCCAACTGTGGAATACTGGCTTGCTTAATTGCAATCTAGTAAATTAATTACTCTTCATATGTTTAAAATTAGTTTACTGTTTTTGTTAAATAACAGATCTTGACCAGCATGGCCATGCTCATGGTCATCATCGCAGCCGCTTTCACTAGCGCCTTCACGGCAGTTGCCGTTGGCCCGAATGTCGAAGCCCACTCTGACAAGATAGGACCCTTCTATGAGGAGGCAGTGATTGACCCCACTGCACAGCAAACTTTGGGTAGGTCAATACAAAATGAACGGCTTTTTATAAAATATTTACTATAAATTAACTAATATTTGAATTCGATAAAAATGTTTCAGGAGCAATTAGTGGCGTGCTGTGGGCGATGGTCATGATCTTTGCAATTATTACCTCCATCCAATTATGGGCCGCCATCAAGTTGATGAATGGGACGGATATTGTAAGCCAACTTAAAAAAAAGATAATTTAAACCCGGTTTGAAAAGCAGATTCTCTTTCAAATTAATAATGTACAATTATTTATCTTCTATAATAGGGGAAGGAACATGACAAGGCTCTGGACAAGGCCACCACCTGGCGTAACATCACAATTGTCTTCCTGATCATCAACGTGGCCATATCTCTATTAATGGGGGCCTACCTTCCATTAATCACAAATGCACTGATCAGGGGCTGCTTCCTTTATATCGTCCATAATTTCATGGTGGAGTTGAACAGTCGTATGTACCCGATCCCTCCTCCCACTGAGGTCACCTTCTGCAAATGATATATTAATATATAATTATGGATTGTCATTGTCAATATGTAATTGACTGCCATCTTATTGTCTAAATTATATTTCTACATAAAATTGTCACATATTTTTTTGCATTATAATTTATATGGGGATAATTCTGTGCTAGGATGTAGATGGTGGATGGCATGTTGAGAATTTTGTAAAAAAAATAATAAAATTATTGGACATCAATGTGTATTGATGTAACAGTAAAAGAGTGTCTGGGGAAGTTAGAAATGTGTCAAGCTACTTCCCATCGGAGTGAAATATTTGAACTTTACTCTTACATATTTTTATAAATTAACTGCCTGTAGAAAATGTTTGCAACATTATAGCTTATGAATTAGCTTAAGATGATCGGTGAAATTCACGAAAAAAATAATATTGGCCAATAAGTGGAACCAGTAGAGTAGGTGGAACTAAAGTGCCGGTTCTTCGCTGCCATTAAATGCATAAATACCGAGCACTGTTGTGAGATTTTTTTTTTAAATCTGAGAACATATAAAGTGGCTTTATTCCGGTTTGTGTCCAATGAATTGTGGAAGAATGATGCATGGAGAAAATTAGTGGAAGTGAATAATTTATTTGCACTTTTTACACATACCATGTATGCCGGTATTGTATACCGATATGTTATTTCTTGCTCAAATCCATTGGAATTCCTTACGATTAGATAGTATGTAGGTGTTTTGATTTCCCCCATTTCATACCTTTTCCCCACAAAGTGTAAAATTACAAATCAATATAGGTAATTCTATGTAATTCCATTGCTGACCATTTGTCTACCTTTCATTTATAATTGGCACTCTGGGATTAAGATTTAATCAGCGGATTTCCATTGCTGACCTGAGTAAATGGCCTAAGATAAAAGAGGACCTATCTATGACATCCTTCTTTCACGCGAAAGAGCCAAAACTTGTAGCTCTAGTTATGGCTAATAATCGTCGCAGCTATCAAAGTATGATAGGGCTTTAACATTATAAAAAGCTTATCAAGGTCACGTAAAATTTTGCAAGATGTGGTCATTTTAGTTTCAGTCGAGTTCAGCCGTACTGATTAAGATTATGCAAGAGAAGATCCAGATAATGATCTAGCGTATTTATTTTAATCTCACCACCAAAGCAAGTAGGTCATAAAAAATACATAATCTGCTACACAACCAAAGATTACGAAATGTTCAGTTAGAATGGAGCACATGGACAAAAGTTGCCATCTGCCACCAAATCAATTTAGTTCCAGACTTCTTCCCGACCTGTGGCTTACTTTGAATACGTACATTCCTTTAAATTCCAAATTCAATATGTCAACATCCCCCCAATCTCAGGATGGGAATGGCATAGATTTAGCCTACCTCCTCCTATTCCTCCAAATGACCTTAAAGGTCATACTTTCCACGGTAATCTGGCTTCCCATGTATCTTTATCGGTGTGCTCTGGTGACCTTTGTGAAACTATACAAGCCCTCCTTCGGCAAAATCCTGGATCACGTTGACACAAGTTACGAGGAAGACAGCTACGTTGATAACGTGCCCTTCAATACCCTGGTCTTCACTCTCATTCTGGATGGCACCATCCAGCTCCAGGAACTGCGTGACCTCTTCACAAAAACTGTGCTCCAGGCCAAACTCTCAAATAAAAAGACTGGTCAAGATGAAATGCGTTATCCCGGGCTCAAGCAATATCTGACCAGATATGCCGGCTTCACATTTTGGAAAAATGATGACCACTTCAACATAGCCCAACACATTGTTGAGCAGCCCTTCAACGATCACTTCCCCTCCAAGGCAAAACTCCACCAGGAAATGATTAACAAGAAATTTGCAAGGGACAAGAGCCCCTGGGAATTGACGCTGGTCCGAAATTATGAAAATGAATCTAACCAGACCCTGATTATATTGCGCTGTCACCATTCTCAAGGGGATACCTTGACCTGGGTCAAGCTCATTGTTGAATGTTTGGGTCAGAAAAGTTTGAGGATGCCGAATGTCCAATATTTGAATGCATCCATTTGGGAGCAAGTGCGCTACTATGCTCTCCTGCCATTCTATTTTATCTACGTTCAAGTTTTTGCCAAATTGACTCTGTTGAAGAGTGACCAGTGCCACTGGCTCCAGAGTCATCGACAGCAGAAAAATGTTGCCAAACAGAATATCAGCA
The DNA here is from genome assembly GCA_034700485.1 of Pseudosinella alba. Classification (NCBI taxonomy): domain Eukaryota; kingdom Metazoa; phylum Arthropoda; class Collembola; order Entomobryomorpha; family Entomobryidae; genus Pseudosinella; species Pseudosinella alba. The sequence goes on from JAQIXQ010001011.1 coordinate 3,146, forward strand.
TTTCCAAGAAGATCCTGTTGAGGGATATCAAGACAATCGCCAAGAAGAATAAGGTCACCACTTCAGCAGTGGTGATGGCTGGAGTTATGGGTGGGGTGGGGAAAAGTGATAAACGACTGGCGAAAATGGCCATGCCCGTCCGGTGGATGATGCCGAAGATGGGCCATCCGGAGATTTTAGCAAATCATCAGTAACTCTTAATGAACTAAATTTTTAATCTTTTAGTGTATTTGCTGGAACAATCTAAATCAACTTAGGAACTATTTAATTTGCAAAAATTTTATTTATGCCTTTGCAGCTACCCAAGAATACTGGAACTCCCAAATAATATCAGTTCACCCCTAGAAAGGTTACAGAAATGCAATGACATAATCCTCCACCTCAAATCCTCCAATTTACATCAATACGACGAGTCAGTTTTATTCCAGCATGCCACCATGTGCAGCCCCCTCAGATTTAAGTTGTCGGTTCCATGCTACTCCCCGTTAATTTTAACCAATATTGCTACGGATGGAGAGGGATTCCAAGTGGGATCTGCGTCATGCAAGGACTTCACGATGACTTCAGGGGGAACACGTAATTAAAGCATTTTCAATTTTTTGTTGTTTTGTAACGATAAAGGCACCAGACGGAGGTTTAAAAAACAACATTAATTAATTCGGCTAATTAACTTATTACAGGCTCAATTATTTGTGCAGTCAGCTATAAGGATACGATGGAGGTGACTACAACAATGATCGATTCCATTATGAATGAACAACAGACAGATGAATTGACCGAGTTGATTGAAAAAGAATTTGAGATTTTGCGAACTTCAACGACTTAAATTTATTATTATCGATTATTGATGCTGATAATAAAAGAAGATGTTTCGACTCTATGAACTTCGTAAATCATGCATAAAATGTTGTTTTTGACGCTGAGATTATTTATTAATTTAAACTTAACATTTGATAACGGAAGCTTATTAATTCTTCATTTGATTGACTAATCAATATGTAAATAAGTTCAGTAAATAGTTGCATTCTTTCCTTCACAATACTCCCAAATATCCTCCACCCCCGCTCCCGGTTTACAGGAGAAGCCATAAAGTCTCCTTCGGTATTTCCCCACATTGTCACAAATCCAATCAGCCCTCTCATCACAATAAAGTCTTTCATAAATGCAATCCTTTTCAACGCAGGACACGCCCCCAACAGTGACATTGGCCGCCTTATCCAGTAAAGTTTGGAAGCTCTTCTGTTCCATGAACTCAATCCCATTCAATTGTAAATAAACTGATGGGAAGTTGGTCCCAATTCCGGTGAAGGCATCCTCCGGCAGACCCTGGGAAGGGATGGAATTACGTTGCAATAAAATGTTCATTAAATCCGGTTTCCCTCCAGTGGCAAATGCGTTGCTGCCAATTCGGGAAATGTTGTTGCTGTACAGGATTATGGAGGCCAGGGAGGGGAGATTTTGGAATGCGTGGTCGGGAATGGAGGAAAGCTCATTTCCATCTAAAGAGACAGATTCCAGATTCTAAAATTACAGGAAATAGCAATTAACTACTATTAAGAAATTCTGTGAAAGGATTCGAAATGTGGATTCTGTACCGGAAAGGAGCCAACGAAATTGAAAATATCTCTCTCCCGAGGCGGATCATTGTTGATGCGGTTGAACCACAGCTCTAGTCTCCTCGTAACATTCCTACTGGCATTGAAAGCCCCTGGAGAAATGTACTCAAGTCGATCGTTAAAATTAATGGCAATCTCCTGGAATTTTAAATGTTCTACAGTGCTCTCCCCTATTTCGACAAGGGAGGTTAGGGAGATGCTCAAACGGTCAAAGATAACGTCGTCGTTCACAAAGGCGGAGGCGTTGTCAAAAATTCCCTTCAGATTAAGGTTTCCCCATATTTTTCGGCAAGAGATTTGACTAAACTCTTCGTCGCAACTGCATGGAGCCAGGACTTCGGGGGGAGGACAGATTTGTGCCGTGCTGAGGGCAATCAATGCTAGATATAGAAATGGCTTCATTACTGATTCTGATTCCTCACTTAATTCTAGAGAAACACATCAAAACTATATCTAGAATTAGACAGTTGGAGACTACAATTATTTTTTGTGAAAGTGTGGCTTACTTACAAGTCTTTATAATATTAATACGATCTGTCCGGTAGATTTTATCAAGAGATAAGTGTCGAATCACTGGCCTTCGTCGTGACAAGTTTCATTTTCGATGGCTATGTTAATAAGCAGACTACATACACTGATAAAATATTGATTTCAGATAGCGAATGATGATAACATTATAAGTGTCCAAATAATTCTTTACCTGATAAGGCTGTCGAAATCATTAAAAATGCTAATTAAATTGAACCTGATAAAGACCATATTCTAATTTAAATAATTCTTTGATGAAATAACAATGAAATAATGAATGAGAAATGGTAATCATGTAAGATGCATTTTGCATAATTTATTTCATTTTTGACATTCTTGGGCCAGTTAAATTATAGCACTGATTCACGAATTTAACGAAATGTTGTGATATTTATTTCCGGGTTTTGGAACGTTTAATACCAAAATAGGTAAAAGAAATGAATTCTTCTTGTAAAATGTGGTAGTAGAATCAAATGAATATTATTATGTATTCGAAAGAAATTCGTGACACAATTTAATAATTTTTATTTTTTGTGTAATTTTTTGTGTATACATGATGTCCTAAATGTAAAAGTTGACGTTGTCGGGTGCCTTTTATCATCAAATGTGATTTTGTTCTCTCAGCAAAGTTGCGAAACTAATTTATTTTGCTCTGAGAGTTTTCATTGTTTGCGTAGTTGTATTCAGTAGTGAGACAATGATCACTGCAAATAATGTAATAAAACCCAAAAATGTTTTTCATATATTTTCATGGATGAACTGACTGTTAGTGGAATTGCAAATATCCACTTGCTACAATACTCGATATTCGTATTTTTATTGTCAGGAAATTTCATAAATTATGAATCATAATTTTACGTATTATGGAATCATAGATTAAACAGGTTGTCCCTAAAAAATTCTCATATCCATAATCTCTGCCATTTTTGAATTTATTGAATGTTCTGTTAACTGATTCGAAGCATAGCTAAAAACCCAATTCATTGCGGAAGTCCAAACCAAGTCAAAATGTCAAAAATAAATTGGTGTTCGGTTAAAATTATTATCTGTCGGTACGAAAGGCATAATAATGTGTACCATATTCATATAGCTTTGCGTGTAAACCAGCCAAATGTATGAGTAATGCAAAAAAATATCATGACTGATACGGAGCAGGGAGTCAGTTATTTCTACAAGTAAGTAATATGAATGGATTATCACAGCATATCAGTAACATGGATGGTGATAAGCATTACCTGCTTATCTCAAACCAACCAAATTCATAGCTAAAATCAGTCATATCTTTCAATGACCATCCTAAAATAATTCTCTTGATATTTGTAAACTATTGCTTGAAGTTAATCATATGTGAAAGGCGGATTCGAGCACTAATTAGGGGAAAGCTAGTCAAATTAAGTTGAAATGCGGAAAATGAAAAGAAGCTAAAGTCGACTTTTTATACATTTATATATGTTTTTAATCAACCTAATAAATTAATAATTATTCGATGTCTTGTCAAAGTTTCAATCTCAATAGTCTTTGGCCCTTACTTTTTCGTAAGAGAAAGTTCATACTTTATTTATTTGCTGCAATATTCATATTAGTCTACATCTATAACTTTGCCATTAGAAAGTAGATCCAATAATTTTTTTTCCAGGACCAACGCTTAGAACTAACTATCTTTATCATACAAATAATAGAATATAAACAAAAAAGTATTTTATCGGCTTTATATTGACTAAGGTTCAACTAAACATTTGTACACACGTCCAATCCATATCCGTATAACTTTGTCCATCAAATATTATTTTTAGAAAGAGACAGTCAAAAGAAAATAATAACACATACTCGCACAAGAGAGCAATATACACCTTGCATGATTAGAATATCGCAATAAAATATATGTGGTAAACAGCCAATTTTTGTGAGATCCTACAAGAATGTGATAGCATTTTTTAAAACTTTTATGGCCGAACTTATAGCTTCAGGTATAAATTAATTCCATAAACGTTTGGAAATTTGATTTACAAATTATTGTGTAGCTAAAAGACAAAGTGTTGGAAATAGGAACAAAGACACAACTTGTAAGGGATTCAGAATGAAAGCAGTTCCGCTGAGAACTCTGTTGTCAATTTCGCTTTTATTGTCGGAATTATCATCTCAACTCAATAAAGTTCTGGTGGAATGGCCCTCAGAGAGTGAAAACGTCCGGGTCCAATAGATTATAATTATTACTACCTTCACTAAAATACTAGATACATGATAGTATGAGATTTAAAGAATATTCATTTGTTGATGCTACTGGCAAAGGTACATTGGTCCGAATATGATTTTCTGTCAGTATTTTTGGCTTCTATATCTCCAGCAAATTTTCCATTTGTTAGAGATCATGTAATTGCAATCGATTCTTAATAGAATTGGGAAACCGCACATTTTGAAACGAATTAAATTTCCTAGTTCAACGCCAATAAGAATGCTTTTCTGTTTCTTTATCAAACTTCTCAGAGAAGATCTCTACTTCTTACAATTCGTTCACAGTTTATTTAAATCTGTCGGTAAATTCCTGAAGTAGAATTTGCTTATCGCACATTCTCCTGTAATTCTGAGTTTTCCATTCATGCCATTACAGAACATAATCCATCATCATATTTTCAAAGCGCTGATGTAAAATCTTATGCACATTGTGAGAATACAAGTAAATGTTTGAATTTAGGTATGCGCTAAAAATTACACCAGGCTATACTTTTATTGGAATCAAATTCAATAACTGGTCTCATTCCGTCCCCCGCAATACTCCCAAATATTCTCCGCCCCTGCTCCAGGTTTACAATAAAAACCGAACAGCTTCCTTCGATAGTTCGTCATATTGTCACAAATCCAGTCCGCTCGCTCATCACAGTACAATCTTTTATAGGTGCAGGGCTCTTCATCACAAATCTCCCCACCCACGTTTACAACGGCAGCATTCTCAAGTAGACTTTGGTAGCTCTGGCGTTCCATGAACTCCATTTCATTGTTGAACTCCAGACGAAATTCCGTCACATTACTGGTAATGCCATTAAAGGCGTCTTCTGGAAGTCCTTCCGTAGGGAGTAAATTACCTCTCAAGTCAACAAACTCCAAATTGGGACCTCCGGTAGCAAAGGCGTTACTTCCAATATGGGATATTTGATTCCCTGTCAAGTAGACTGTCCTCAGCGATGATAAATTTCGGAAGGCGTGATCGGGAACTGATGTTAGGTTATTTAGTAGGAAACTCACCCATTCCAAATTCTGTCAAAAAAGCATTTTAGCAATTAAAATAGCAAACAGTTGAACGCCAATATAAAAATAATTGATGTTTTCTATACTCACTCACCGGAAAGCTTCCAGCAAAATCGAAAATATTCCGTTCATTCGGTGGACCATTTGTAATGTGGTTGAGTGTAACTTCCAACATTGTCGTAACATTTCTACTTGCGTTGAAGGCTAATGGAGAAATATACTCAAGATGTTGATTCCAGACAATGTTGATCCTTGCAAATTTCAAATGTTCAATGCCATTCTCTTTGAGCTCGACAATGGGGGTGTCCAAAAGAGTCAGGCGGTTGAAGATAACGTCGTCATTTACAAAGGATGAGGCATTGTCGAAAATTTCTTTCAGACTGAAATTTCCCGAGATGTTCATGCAAAATATGTCTTTATCCTCTTCATAACAAGTACATGGATATAGTACTTCTGCAGGGGGACATAACTGTGCTGAAATAAAATCTACTAGAATCAAAAGAAGGAGTAGTTTCATTTTGGAAACTGTTTGATTTAAATTATTGGATTGAGACAGACAAGAGATATTAATGATATTACTAGATTGAACTTATTCTAATTAAGTAAAAATTGTGCTTCTTCGGGCAGTTTGCACATCGGGGAATGATAAGCTGATACTGATTAGATTAGATAAATTGAATTTGACAACATTAAGCAGAAATTAATCAGGGATTATAAATTATAATCCATGTCAATGGATAAGGATTATTTAGTGAGCATTCATCATTTCATAATCTGCGTTGCACCATTAGCAATTATTTTGCAACCCTCAAATCAAAGCAAATTGACCTGCCTCACGTTGAATTATTTCAACAGCGATCGTAAATTAAATTTAGTAATTCGCAATATTTGCACCTCCAGATTGGGAAAAGTTACGTTTTTCTATGAATGTATACCAGAGCAATGAAATTCAGAGAGGTTGATATACCTTCAGACATCCATTTGTTTACGCAAAAATAATATAGACACTAAATTTAAAATAATGAGTGTTTTGTAAATTAGATTTATTATCGGACATGGTGTATGTAGGTGTAAGTGTAATGGAAGTATTTTGCAAGTTAAAGTAAGCATGTCGTAGCTTGCTAATAAATTTGCATATTATTCTGCATTGACTAAATTACCCATCAAACGTTTGTTAATTAGACTATAAATGCGTCCCATACCTCCCAACACAATATTCCCAGATATCCTCAAACCCCGTTTCATTATGACACAGGAAGCCGCTCAACTTTGGACCATACCTAGCTTCATTGTCGCAGATCCAATCAGCACGCTCATCACAATGGAATCTTTGGGGTGAGCTATCATTTTCGTCACAGTCTGAACCACCAACCGCCACAGTTCCAGCTTGGTCAAGTAGGGTCTGATAGCTATCCTGTTCCAAGAATACCATATTATGGTTGCATTGGAGGTCAATATGGGCCCACCCATAAATGCATCCGGTGAAAGTCCTCCGGATGGAATGGCATTGTCCCACATGTAGATTTCAGCTAAAGGTGAATCTGCGGGGAATACTTGGCTTCCAATTTGGGAAATCTGGTTCATCGCCACGGACATTATTTGGAGGTTGTGAAGACTTTGGAAGGCTCGGTCAGGAATTGATGTCAAGTGGTTATCATTAAGGCTCAACGAGTACATGTTCTGTGTAAGAAAATTTTTTAATTATTTACATTCTCGATTTTGACATATTTGCTCATTTCTCACTTGGCGGAATACTCACCACGAAGCCATTGGCCATGTCGAATAAATCCCTCTCATGGGGCGGGTCATTCCTAATATTGTTTGAGAAAATTGAAAAGTGTGTGTGACATTCCTCGTTGCGTTAAAAGCTGTTGGAGAGATGTACTCCAGGTTGGGATTCTCGTATATGAGAATGATTTGAAATTTCAACTGCTCAACCGAACCATCCTCAATTCGAGAAATGGCCGTTTTACGAATAGTCAAGCTCTGGAAAACAGCATCATTGTCCACAAATTCCGAGGCCCGGTCAAAAACTTCCTTTAAGTTAAAATCGCCTTGTATTTCGGTACAAACTATATGTGTGAGTGGGGCTTCAGTGCAGTAACAAGGACTTAATGCTATAATAAAAATAGTTTCATTTTGATTTCTTTCTTATGTAATTTATTTGTTAACTTATAAAGGTGGAATTAAACACATGTAAATACGAAACAGTAAATGCGAAATGAAATTGATTGTCTTTTTGTTTTATCGGTTGGGTGCCCCTCTGAAAGGTAATCAGTAAGCTGAATTAAGTTGATAAAAATGGATTTATCAACAATATGCTACATTCAAATTTTGCATGCACAACTTATGAATTTTTTCTCCAAAAGGGTCCATTAATGGACGGTCATGATTACCATTAATAAACTTGACATGGACTTGGACGTCACAATACTAAAAAATCAGCTTAAGAGAGGCATAGTAAAGAAAAGATATGGAATGATGCTGTCAAATCTTATGAAAGAACAATTTTGGTTCTGAAATCTATATTTTTATTTCTCTTCATATTTCCAGGCTTATTCCTTCCTTACTAATGGTTTCCTTTATAACAGCATAAAAGAGGATTTTCACTCTACAACAATAAGCCTAATGAAGGCCCTTATTCCTTGAAAAACAATACTCCCAAACATCCTCCACCAAAGTGTTACAACGGAAGCCTTCCAGTTTCCTCCAATACCGGTCATAATTAGCACAGAGCCAGTCCGCCCTCTCATCACAATGAAATCTCTGGGGTTGGTTATGCACATGTCCCGGACAGAGAAAGCCACCAATCTTTACCCCAGTCACCCGATCAAGCAGGGTTTGGAAGACCCTCTGGTCCAAGTACTCAAAATCATTACATTGCAGATCGACGACTGCCCTCTCGCCAATTCCATGAAAAGCATCCAGAGGAAGACCTTCCGAAGGAATGTGATTAAATGCAAGTGAGACATTTCGTAGGTCATCCGAGTCGGTGGCAAATGCCCTGCTTCCAATATGGGAAATGTTGTTATGTCGGAGGACAATATTTTCCAGGAAGTAGAGGTCTTGGAAGGCGTCGTCCGGAATGGATGAAATTGGGTTGACTGAAAATTCCAAAGTGTCGAGGTACTGAAAAATTGTAAATTAAAAATATTAATTTGCACTATTTATGTTTTAGATCTTTAACTGTGTCCTCGCCAAATTTTGTTAAATTACTCACCGGGAAATTTTTGATCAAGTCGAAAATATCATTTTCCCTGGGCGCGTCATTCCCAATTACATTTGCGTATAGGTTGAGCCACGTCGTGGTATTGCGGCTTCCGCTAAAGGCCCGTGGGGAAATGTACTCCAGGTTTAGGTTGGACCATACGGAAATCCTTTCAAATTTCAGGTGCTCCACAGTGTCAGGCCCGAGTTGGGTGTTTTCATTTATGTACATGGTCAGTTCACTGAAGACAACGTCATCATTCACAAATTCGGAGACACGGTCAAAATGTGCCTTGAAATCATATTCACCTCGGAAGCTATTACAATTGATGATTGATGCTTCACAGTAGCAAGGATGAAGAACGGAGGCTGGAGGGCATTGTGCCACGCTAAGGCCGACAAATGTCAGAAATAGGAGGACTTTCATTTTGAACTTTTTTTTACTTTCTCAAAATGAGTATATAATTAAGCACGAAGTGAAACTGTGCATTATTGACTTGCTTCACGATTTTATTTATATCTATTTTGAAGTACATTTCAACCTCAATGGTCGCAATAATGTGTTATCGTTGATTGATTGGACAATGAAAATTAAGCCATTTTACTTTTGCATGACACCGTAGATAAGTTGACAGTGGCAGTCACACAATTAGGTATGTATATTGTATGCTACTGGTACGAGGAGAATCCCATGGAATATCAAGGTTGAATACAGTTATCCTGACTATTTGCATTTATAAACGTGATGATAATGTTACTGAGAAATGTGGGTAAGGTTTAAACAAGTCATGTTCTAAATGTTTTAAGTGTTTTATGTTTTCATGATTTAAAAGCTGGCATTAGTAGGTAATTAAGGAACCTGATTTGCTTCTGTTGCAATCATATCAAGTTGATAAGCATGTTGAGAGAGTTTTTGACAATTTGACATAGTGTATATATCACCACCGAGAACGAAGTATTCTAATATTGACAGAAAGTAGGGAAAGACCATCTATAAATCAGTTACATTCCCATAATCCAAAAATAACCGTTACTGACGTGTGAGCTGAATAAATAACCGAATAAAAATGGTAGCATAAACGGGTCCAGTAAGCGAAATGAAATGATCACTGTGTATTGAGATAATATAAATCCAACAGAAAAAGCAATTTAGCCGTGAGTTGAGTATGAGTCTACCTGTAACTTTTATATGATCATGCTTCTTGCATTGTATTTGATGGCATAATATACCAAATATCATATTTGGACTTTCATTTCGTAATCCTTATATTGCATGCACTTTCCCCATTTACAACTTTCTCCATATTCCACTGTTCCATCTCGCGCCGCAGCTTTTCATTAGAAAGTTAGGCGATATGTTTAGATTGTGGAATATTGCCAAATCACGATGAAATCATCTCATCATCATCATCGTTTTCCCATTTTGCTTATATTTGGCCATCACCATCATCATTCTAGCAAATATAGAGCCGGCTTTGCCAAGTTTACCTGTTTTCTGGCCAAAAGCTGCATTGTCAATTGTCACTGATATTTATTACGGGAGCAGAAATGTGTCGTGTAAAATGAAATGGATTTTATCCAAACTCACTTGGCGCTCGCTCCACAAACTATTCTAACCCGATTAAATACAATAATAGGTCACGCTAGTGAGTCCCCAGTGGGTTAATAAAATATTTTCTGGCCAATTCAGAAAAAAAAGCCAAGCATAATGCGTAAAATACAGCCAAGGACGTATATTGTGATGAGGGGAAAGGTGTTTCCGATTATGCTAAGCTATGCATATGCAAAAACGAAGTCATTCTCGTTTTATCCGTTGATCACTGCAAAAGCTTGCTCATTTTGGGTTCGTCAAATTTCAGTTTTCATTTTTTTTTTGTAGAAATTTGGCTGAGAATGGCGTGGTAGAGTCCGGCTGAAATGGCTTTAGAGAGCAAATACAAAATGCAAAATGCAAGAGAACGAGAATGATAAGTCCACTCAATGTGAGTGTGACTTTGAAGTGAAGGAGGATGAGACCGTAAGTGAAAGTGAGATTTGTGAGAATGAGAGCCCAGCTCAGAGTCCGCAGCACTTTGATGGAGAAAGTGTCCTGGAGGAGGGGGAAGTGGATGTGGAGAAGCCCAAGAAGCTTCATAACAACAGCCGCTTTATGAATATCAGTTTGTGGCTGACCATTGTTCTTGCAATTGTAAGTTGTGCAAACTTCACCTAATTATTCAAATTATGCATAAAATACAAAATTATGTTTTTTGTCGTTGATTTTTAGACAATTCCGGTTGTGATCTTTCTAACGGTGTCCGTGTGCAAAATGCTGATCCATATCACTGTCCCCAAATGAAGGAATTGCAACTAACGATAAGACGATACGAAGATGATAAGCCAGTGTTGAATCAAAATTACTTTCAACAATGCTGATGGTGATGATGGCAATGATCATGCCAGTCCAACTCATATCCCTTGTGACTTTCATCGTCTTCCTCCTGCTTTCCAGGAGGATCCTCATCAGGACGGGATTTATTCCACGGAGGGGAATTGACGTGGAGAGCAATGGGAGTGTTATGAATTACCTGTGAAGTGAACTACATTTTATTATCTTATTCTTATTTCTTCTGAATAGAATGGCTCACAAATGTGATTTAACGTCAAATTAACATAACCTTTTGAATACCAATAAATATTTAATCCATGTGACTAATGCTCTCTATTATTTTAGTGTAATTTATTTATTTTCGTTAGTTGATCGACTGAAAAAGTAATATGAATGAATTTAATTGTTTTTACTTTCAACGTGTTTGAAAAATCTACAGTGAGTCCTAATTATCTTTCCTGAGAGAGAATATATTTCAATCCAAAAAATTCTTTAAGGGTGCCCAGACGAAATTGTATTTATGTATTCAATTACGCCTGCAAAAGCGAAGAAAGAGTTGTCCAAAAATGCTGAAAATTATTTACGGGATTTAAGATGAGGAAAGGAAAGCGAAAAAGTGACTCGTTCGTATTCTCAAGTTTTCAAAAACTCCAGACGACAATTCCGTCTCATATTATTTATTCGAATCTTTGACGTTCTCAACAGTAATAAATTCAACTTCATTTGTGTAAATATAGTGGGATAGCATTCAAAAGTCAAACTGCTTATAAAACCCAATTGATAGTCCTAGTCCCATTTCTTCCAGCACAATACTCCCAAACATCCTCAAATCCTGATTCCTGTTTGCATAAAAAGCCTTCCAGCTTGGAACGATAGCTCCCTTCATTTTCACAGATCCAATCGGCACGCTCATCACAATATAGCCTCTTGAATTGCTCAGCACAATCAGACCCACCCACCTTAACAATGGCAGCCCGGTCAAGTAGAACTTGGAAACTTGTCCTTTCCATGAATTCAATCCGGTTGCATTCCAGATTAACAGTGGCCATTCTGCTAATCCCCCCAAATGCATCCTCCGGTAGCCCACTTGATGGAATGGTATTATTAATTAGGTAAACCATCGTTAAACTATTTGAGCCGGTGGCAAACGCGTTGCTTCCTATACGAGAAATGTTGTTTCTCTGCAAATAGACCTCTTCCAACAAATTTAGATTCTGGAAGGCGTTGTCAGGAACAGAGGTCAAGCCGCTCCTCTCGGCTACCATGTACTCTAGTTTCTGCCAACAAAATACATGTCCATTGTAAACCGCCCACAGTTCAATTTAGTAGTTAATGTCTTATAGTTCGGTGTACTCACCTCGAAATTTTTAACCAAGTCATAAAAGTCCCTTTCATAGGGCACCCCATCGGGAAATGTATTCAACGCAAATTGAAGTGACCTTGTTGTATTCCTGGTTGCGTTAAATGCCCGGGGGGAAAACCGCCCCTCGAAAGTAGTTTGACCTACCATTATAGTATTAAATTTCAAATGCGCAACGGCATCGTCCTCAATAGCAGCTATGGTTGACTCCGTAAAATACAATGTTTGGAATACCACGTCATCGTTCACGTATTCGGAAGCCCTGTCGAAGATCTCTTTTAGGTTGAATATTTCTGCCCCGAGGCAGAATATTGACTGGTAATCTTCCAAGCAGCCACAGGGAAATAGGGCTTCATATGGGGGACACATTTGTGCCCCACTGTTATTTGCAAGCAGTAAGATGAGAGCACTTACTAGTACTGGTTTTAGCCCTTTCATTTTTAAAGTTTTTGTTGTCTACTCGATAGAAAAGTAAAATATTGAGTTTAAATTGCACCGTGGACCGTCGACCAAACCAGTTACAAAGAAAAATTGAATCTACGCAATATCTTACTATATCATTGTAACCAAACGTTCCCACGACATGGTTATATACCATTTTTGCAACTGAAGGCAACCCTTGCAGAGATAAGCGGATGATTTGCTTAAAATGCATTGTCAATGGAATGTGATTGGTTTACATCAAATTTATAAAGTATCATCATCGAGTAGTCCGGACTGGAGACGGCGAGACATAGTCAAAGTAGATAATTATGTTAACATACTTATTATATTTAATCTTCATAATCTGGTCGGGAACTTTATAAATGCGGGTTTAGCCAATAAAGCCGAGCAAAGTTAAATATTATAACATTAACTAGGAGGTTACAGTAAAATGCAAACCGTGACAGGAGAGCAACAACATTAACGTGGCAAATATATATATTCATTTTTAAATGTAGTTTTTGGGTAGACTGTTAAATCTAGCGGTCTACAAGTATTTATGATTTGTAATTTTGCGTACATTTCATCAATCAGATTTATTAATAACCATGTACTAGCTATTACTACAAAAGCATATATAATAGTTTCCATCAGATATGCATCCAAGACATTCGAAAGTTTTACAGTTCAAAAGTCAAAATCACACGATTATAACCAAGAATGTCTTATCATCAAACAACTTGATATGGGGTAAAGTAAGGCATGCATGTTTTGTTTATTTAAGGACCCGATTCCCAGAACTACTATTGGAACTTGGAACAACTAACTTGTCACCAATTGGTTATTAAAAAGCAGGTGGCATCAAGATGCGGAATATTAATCATTAATTGCTATTACTACAGCACAGTGCTCCTCGACAGCAAGTTCTGTTCCCAATCCCTTCTGTTCTCAATCAAGGTCATATCAATACAACATTATCTGCCATGAACTGTATTGTAGTATTCCATTAGAACTGATATATCATTAATTAAGTTCATCATTCAATTATCGGTTGTAAGTAAATCACAATTCCCTGTTGAAGCACCCCGGTTCTCACGTCACATCAGGCAAAAACAGGAAACCTCAAATACCATCCTCAACATCATCATCCGTATGTCTTTATGTCGCCCATTATGCATTTGGATAATTAGGCAATTAATTATGTGCATTGTTACTAACAATTTGTTAGTTAAGCAGCAATTATGAGAGTTAAATAGCGCCTTACACTGCTTTTGGATGATTGTCACCTACTTAATCGAATTAGGTTTAGTATAGTACTGGCCCTGAACATAAATCTAGTTGATAAAGCTCGTTTATAATAATGTGCAATGCAAATTTAACGTCTTGTAAGTCAGTCATGTCATGCCCATCGTGAGGCTCTTGGAAATCTTTCCCAGATTTACAAACAAAACTGAAGATGGAGAAAGTAATTGGTCGCAGTAAATTGTTATCAGTTATCACAGTCATGATATTTAATTATTGAAAAACGATCAATCAAATGTCGACAACGAATCGCATCCTAACTCTCAAAATTCACATAAAGAAATATCGCCATTAAAAAGACGTTACCACCTTTACGTGACTATTGCTCACAGGATCGAAGCTAAATATCAATGGACGCCGAAGTCATGAAGGGAAACTATAAGACAGAGTTCCATTTTGCCCCATTTCCCTTTTCCTTGCATTATTCGTCAATATATAGTTAAATTAAAGTTATTAAATATTAAATAAACAATTACTGCCATCCTCTCACCTTTGCATACAATAATTGTAGATGTGGGCTATGTGCTAAATATTGGAATAAAACTGCGTGTGTGAAAATCCCAAAAATTTCGCAACTGCGTAAATGTTCAGCTTAAGATAAGAAGAGTCAATATTTGATTTGATGAAATTTAGTAAGCAGAGACACATCGACATCAATCATCATGGCTGCGTTCACTCGGAATCAGGAACAAAGCAAACAGTTGGATTTTTATTTTGACTACCCATCAAATCAAATCATTTCCATCATTGACATCCCGAAAGGTGATTGCATTGTCAGCGTTTTCGCCTGCTCAAAATAAGGTACAACTCGGAACTAAATTCCAAATTTAAATCATATTATTACATAACAATAGTCAGAAATTGACTTGCTTCCAGCAATCACTTCACCCTTCGCATTTTTAAATGTAAACAATGCCAATCCGCTTTTGACAGTATAATTTTTGCATTGTTCCATTTCCATTTTTGATCTCGCTGAACCTTCACCCATCTCCTCCGTCATGTCATTTCATATCATATCATGAGTAAAGACATACCTAAGCGTGAAAATAAATTCAGACAATAAACAACTTTATGTCA
>JAQIXQ010001012.1:0-18267 GCA_034700485.1 Pseudosinella alba
AGGGATTTTTAGTGGATTTTTAGTGGATTTCTAGTGGATAGGGGATTTTTAGTGGATCAAAATTGTGGATCAAAACTTGTGGATCAAAACTACGGATCATTCCATACCTATATCTAAATAACGTATGCATGTACATCTAAATATAATTATGTATTCATTTTAACTAATCTTCTTTATCTTCATCTTCATTTTCTGCTTCTGCTGAACCACCCTCACCATCTCCCCCGTACACGCATTAAAAAATCACGATAAGCGCACGATATTTAATTTGTGCAATCAGTCAAGTACTAATTAAAACCGACTAGGTAAACTGTTTCCTTTTGAGGCCAAGGTACAATAACAACTAATAACTGTGACAAGCCAGCCTTTTTTATCCTCTTTACATAATGCACAATATGAGTAACTATCAATAAGTACCTATTGCATTGGTTCAGTAAAACCAACAGCAAAACATGCATAACTATTGTGTACTGGACTAGACAGAATGGTGGCTTGAAATCCCATTACACCTGCATCCATACAAAAATTAAGGAACATGCCCATTGTTAAAAAGATGCAGTATTATCGTATGCGACAAGTGACAGGTAATCCCTTAAACAGTAAATAAATCTTGGATTTCTTATTACGGAAAATAGTGATGATTTTTTTCCCAATATGTTTCTCTCATGCACTGAAGAAACAAAGGACAGGAAAGTGTCTCTCATGAACGTCATCGGAGTAAGCTATTAAAAGAATTAAGAAAGCCGGTCTGCCTAATATATATTTTCATTATTATCATTATTGATTCAGTCCCAGCGACTCATATGATCATTAATCATGTACAGTCAAATATATATTTGCGAGTATTTATTATACATTTTACGTCACCGCATTTGACAATCAGATAGTAATCAGTCAAACATTTTTCATCATCAATTCAAATTTAAATTTCGTCAATATAGTTCGTTACGCAACGTGCAATTTGATACTGGGCTTGTTTGGATAACACTTCAATAGCTGACTTCCTGGAATTGTAGAGGCGGATTCATATAAAGGACAAGATGGAAATGAGAAAATCTTTTCAGAAATATGCCATGTAACATTCCGCTTAATGAGTGATAGGAGCCCCAAGATGAAGCTCAGACAGGGAAAATATTTGCATGCGAAGTATTTGCATTTCAGCCCATCACATTAAAATTCATTTCATAATCAATTTTGCATTTTCTTGCTCAAATCAATATTTCATAAATCTAGATCATAGCACAAAATGTAATATTTAAATTTGTTTAGAATACCCTTCAATATTTCAGGGATTCGAGTGGGCAATAAATTTATTTTACATTTACCTTCGAACTAAAAGGGAGGCAGCCTCATCCTGTGCCATTATTTATTCCAATCGAAATTAGATATGTCAATTTTATTTTTATTTGATGGGGAGATTCTCTGACATTTTTACTGAACCTGACATGACAGAGTGACTGTCTTTGCCCAGTTATAAATATAATTACAAAAGAATAAGTTTGTCTAAAGATTATAATGCTTTCAACGTAGTTAGTTCAAGAAAAATTCCTCTCTGGCCTAAATGCATTTCCTACAAACCAAAGTAACTGATAGCTTGCTTTCCTCTTCGACTACTTTAACATGAATGGTTGGAGCTGGTTGAGGCTCGCTTCCTTTTATACAGTTTCTCTTGGAAAATTCGTGAACGAAAAGTCTCACATTTCCCCTTTGCATTAATTACTTTTAGGAATAATTCAGACTCATTTAGCTCGAATTGCTTAAGCATACGGTAAGATGCGATAAGTTGATTCGTGGTGCATGACAACTATGACATGATATGATTTGTATCAGAAAAATGAACCAGAGTTGATATATGTGAATGTTATCACCGACACATAGCCACCACGACGACAACATCACTTCCAGTCTACCACACGATAAATTGCATGCATTGATTAAGCATGACTTAATGAAGTGATCTAGTTTTTTTATAAAGTTAGCAGACTCAAATGACATGTTCATGGTCATCCATCATCAAGAAAAGGGTTGAAAGCTGTCAAAAGTATTTAGATTGGATAATGGGAGCTCAGTCATGCATTTGACAAAGTTAAAAATAAACGCTAGATATTATAGTCTTGCTGCTTGCTATACCATGCAACTTCAAAGTTTAAACTAAGAAAAAAAAACTCGAACTAAGTTTAGGCATAATTGAAAGACGTAATAAATGTCTTTAAGGACACATTCAAATACTCAAACATCAACGTCACATGTATCGCAATATCAATATGTGTCATTGTTGAAGGGGATCCTCTTACCAGATAGTTTTTTGTCTGATTTTTACAAACATGCATCGTCATAGTCAAACTCGTCATTATCATCAGCATTCCCACCACACCATTCGTCTTACATAATCATATCAGCAGCAACCAGCCAAGATTACCATCTTATTCTGCTTCATCATTCCGCATTCCGCGTATGTCTGACCATACCTGGAATACAATGGGTTACGACCGAGTAGCCACTCATTGTTCTCCCAGCGTCAGCAGGAGAATGACATGCGTAAATAGTAAATAGTAAATGCAAATTTTAATACGGCCTAGATTTTTTGTTTGGAGGAATAAAACCGCACTCTAACTTATTTCAAGTCGTGCTTCTAGAAAATCAACTAGAGACACATGTTCTTCACCTAGTCCCCATCATCATGACTCATCAATTGTCAATATCATCCGCCGGGCTCCGATCCTATTCATCATTTGTGCATAAATCGTGGCCACAAATATCATTTATCATCATCGTCATTATGATGCTAGGTATTTTTTTAAAAATTAGATTGTTAAATCTTTTCAATTAAATAAAGACTTGGCAGAGGCTGAGACCATGAGCACTGTGGAGCAATTTACATTTATCTTTTCGTACGAACTAACCAATTTCTTAGTTCGTAGTTCTTCGAGTGTAATAATAACCACAGCCATCAATTTGATTTTGGGTTTCCCAAAATGCTAGCAAAAAACTTAATTGTTTCTGAATCTAGCCGTTCGTGGCTGTTTTTTTTTTGCTGTAAATAACAAAGCATCTGACCATAAGTGGCAGAACATTTGTCTTCATTGCATCAATGCACCATTAAATCATTACTTACCATCACCTTGATTTTGATGGATGAGTTCACACGTGGAATGGAGCCACCACTCCTAAGTCAGGAGCGAGCTAGTGAGCAGCCCAAGTCATTTCAGAAGGATTTTTTTGAATTCAGGGTAAATAAAGCAAACAAATATAGATATGTCAAATTCCATCAGCAGCCAAAGGGGGTACATCGGGATCGGCGTTAAACCCCAGAAAGGGGGGATGGGGTCCCATCACCCCCACTTTTATACAGAAGTGAAAAAGCTGGACGATGATGATCTTGACGATGGAAGTGACAGGAGTAGCTTGCGCAAGGTTCACAAACCTCGATCTCGTAAATGTTTGGAATCAACTTGGATTAAAGTGTTGATGGTCGTCCTTCCTGTGCCAATCGCTGTCACTTTGGGATGGCTCATCACACCTTGGGCTGTCCACCAGTATATTTCATACGTAAGTAATTACACTGTCTAAAAAATATAAATTTACTTGAATTATTCTTCCAAATAATTTGCGTTTAATTTCCTACAGAAAATCGTCCTTTCCCCCTCCGCCAGTCCAGAATTATACGCCGCTTGGCTCAACCCACCCCCACTCTACATGAATGTATATCTCTTCAACGTGACCAACCCCTCTGGGGTGGAGAAAGGGGAGCTCCCCCAACTAGTGGAAGTTGGCCCATACGTCTTTCAGGAGAATCTGACCAAGTTGGATGTACAACACGATGATCCCTCCGACACTGTCACGTATAAACAACGGGTTGACTTTCATTTTAGGGAGGAACTGACTGGAAATGGGAGGGGTTTGGGGGATGTCCTCACCGTGATAAATGTGCCATTTGTTGCCGCAGCAATTAAAATTTCGCAGGAGTTCCCCTGGCCCATTAAGGATGTGGCCATGGGCATTTTGGTAAAATATAAGGAGGAGCTGTTTATTAGGAAGACGGTGGAGGAGCTGCTGTTCAAAGGGTGGAAGGTTCCTTTTTTGGAGAAGATTGAGGAGGATGTGGGGCTCAGCTTTTTGCCGAATAACACATTCGCATATTTTGTTGGGGTAACGTGAAACTAAAACAAGCTAAACGACGAATGAAAACTGGACAATTTCCCTAGTTTAAATTAATTTGAATTTAATTTGCAGGAAAACGGAACTGCCAAAGGCCCTTATACGGTAAGTCGCGGCACCTACGACAAGTCGTCATTCGGACAGTTCATCAAACTCCATAACAAGACCCACCTGGATGCATGGGGGGATGACCACACCAATTACTGCAACAAGATTCAGGGGAGCGATGGCTCCCTCTTCCCCCCGTTCGTTGAGAAGTCAACCAAATTGAGACTGTTCAACGAGGGGGTCTGTTCCACCAACTTCCTGACCTATGATTCCTCCCATTCCCAGGCCCAGGTTGAACATGAAGGGATCCGGGCTTACCATTTTGTGGTTCCTCCAGAGGCACAGGAGGACCCCCGGAAGGGTGGGGATAACAAGTGCTTCTGCGCAACCGTTGAAGATCAACCGGATAAATGTTTTGGACAGGGAGTGCTGGACTTGGGACCCTGCAGAGATGGCGCCCCCGTTGCCATATCCAATGCACATTTTTACAATGCCAATCAGAGTTTTGCAGAGGCTACCGGGCTGGTCCCGGATGAGGCAAAGCATGGGACGTTTATTGATATTGAGCCGACGAGTGGAGTGATCCTGAGAGCAAGGATAAGGGGTCAACTTAACTTGATATTGAAGAGGGTGAAGCGAATAAAGTCGCTGGCTAAAGTGCCGGAAATCCTGTTTCCGCTATTTTGGGCGGATGAGGTGAGCAGTAAAAAATATTGGATATTTTTTGTTTAAATTGGAGTTGAAGCTTGTAAAGGAGCAATTATTTTTTTACAGTATTTTTCATTGGACGAAGAGCACGCTTCAATGCTCAGATTCAACTTGCTCCTGGCTTGGGTGGTGGACATCATTACCAAGTGGGGAGCTCTTTCGCTCGCCCTCACATTATCAGTTTATGTCGTCTGTAGAAAATTACTATGTGGAAAAGGGCAATCTGCAAACCTCAGCAGGAAGAGTGATGACAGCACTCAAGTTTCATTTGATTCCTCCGAGGAGTCGACACCAAGATGATTATAATCGCCCACATTATGATAATTAATCAAACCACATAATCTACTTGGTAGGTTTTTTGGCAATGCAATTTTTATTACGAAGCGGTAGTTTGTTTTTGTTTTTGTTGCCATACAATGTAAATATTGTAAAGGCTGATCTATGGCTGGAATATGCGATGTTTGTAAGGTATTAAAGGATATTTTTTTCAGTTTCGGTCATGTTGGTGGTGTTGGATCACGAATTGTTTTTCTAATTTAATTTTTTTGTTTGTTTCGTGATGTTGAATAAAATAGAGCGAACGTGTGTAATTAAGATAGGAAGAATTAGAAGAGGATATGACGACTTTCGTTTTCTTAACTAGTTAAATCACTTGGGATATATTTAAAGTTTATTGCACGCAATGGATCAATTATTGCATAAAATGCACTTTAAATGAAACACGGTTAAGCTTACTAGAATGATGGTTTATAGGGTTCAATGGGATCGGCTATTGGTTTAATTGACAAAATCTCAATGACACTATAGTTTTCGGATTTCGAAGTAATGTGAAATTGGAAGAGTATGACTATGCACTGATGGACAGACTGAAGAGCAATTCTTTATTCTCAGGGTGGTGACGCATGCATGTATCATTAATTTGCAATACATCGCTCTGGAATTGTGGTTAACAAAATTACGCAATGTTGGCATCATTGGGTTTGGGTTCGATAGCACGGTCAAAATTAGAAGGGCCCACATGAACTGGATCGCATTATATACCTGCCCAAAACCAATTTTCTCTACAGGCAAAAAAAATAAAACATTTTCTGAGTTAGCCAGTAAATATTTACATGGTGATGACGATGAGGGAAGATGTCGGATGTTGACGTAGACCGTCGTTAGCATAACTTGTGCCAGTCAAGCCGTGAATGTTTATGACATGACATATTTGATTTGACGTTTGATTGGACGGTTGAGAATTTTTTAATTCGGTTTTTGGGAATCTAGGTCAAGTTACAAAATCATAATAGGCAAAATCGGGTATCCGGGTAGGGGTCAATTGTCAGTGTCAATTATTTCTAATGTAGTAACGTATGAAAAATGATATATCGGTAGAAATATATCGGTAGAAAGAACTTGGCGTTCCAATTCCATCGGTGCATGTCTCGTCATGCGCACGTAACATGTCCTGAGAAAAACGAGTTTGATGAATGTCATAAAAATCATTTTTTTTGACGTTTTAACTTTACGATAAAGTGACAATGAAATATATATTGTCAAAAATGTTTTTTCACTTGAGTCGCAATTTAGTTATCTATAGTGTCATTTGTTGGGAGCTTATTTAACTCTCATTAATATATCGGGATACAAATTGCGCCATAAAATTAATTACGCATGTCAATTGATTTTAATGGCTAAATTGCGGATGTTCACTGTTGCGAATGCGTACGACCGATGTCCTATGGCATGCATTATCTCTCACTAATCAGCAGATTGAGAACTTGAATCTATCGTTAGTCGAGTCTTGGGACAAACATTCAACCGATTATTTCATTTATTGAAACTGAATATTTCAAGAATTTATTACAAATCCATTCGAAATCCATCATCCACAATATGAAGTACTTAGGAAGTGGACATTTCTTGTTGGTGACATTGCTTCTACTTTGTTTAGTTGGGAGATCCACTGGTGAGTAGTCATATTCCATTGTAAGTCATATTTTACAATTTAAATTTTGAAGTTTTTTTTTTTGGTTCAACAGTTCTGTCAGCCACCGCGGGTTGGGCGAAAAATATCTGCAGACCTTCGAGATGCACGCTGGCGAAGAAATGCCCCGAAGGTGAAAAGGCAACCTCGAAATCCTGCGCTGCGTATGATCAGAAGTGCTGTGAGAACAAATGAGGATGACGAGATGAGCCGATACCCATTGAGCAGGATCCCTTACCTACCGAAATAATTTTCAGGTCTCAATATCAAAATCATAAGGCGTGTAATAGTTGCGGGTTCCGAATCAATATACCTTTCACGGGATAAATAAAATTTCTTTTGGTGTGATTGCGAATCTATACCATTAATATTTTGATTCCAGCATAATGAATACTTTTGAATCGTACAGGACGTCATTATGACTTGATGTTTTATGAAGAGCTCCTAAACATTCACGAAATTGAAATTCCATTCCCATCTGGTACCCAGGTTGCCATATCCAATCACCATTTTTTTTAAATTCCAATCGGACCTTTGCAGTGAAGACTGGATTCAGCCCAGATGAGTTGAATTGAAGCACGGGACGTTCATTGATTTGGAGCCCATGGGTGGGGTGGGGTCTTGACGGCAAGGATAAGGGGTCAGCGTAACTTGATACTGAAGGGGGTCAAGCGCATAAAGGAACCGGCCAAGGTGCCTGAGATCATGTTTGGGCAGTTGAAGTGAGCATTAAAAAATGGGTGGATATTTATTTTAAAATTAGAATAAGTTTTAAGGAAGAAATATTTTTTGCAGTATTTCTCATTGGATCACGAGCAAGCGTCGATCAATGCTCAAATTTCACTTGGGAGCCTTACAGAATCCACGCTATATTTGCCGAAATTCTGATCTGTAGTTGTGGTTGGAATCCGTATTTGTAAATTTATTAGAGTAGATCTATCGGTTTCTTACTCAAATAGGGGAAAATTGGGTCATTAAATATTTTTTTGCACTTGGTTCGAGGTGTTTAATAAAAAAAAAGGCTGACGTCTGCAAATCAGAATGGATGAATTAGAAGCGGACGATGACTTTCGTTTTTTAATCAGTTAAGTAAGATTTGAGAATAAAGGGCAATGAATAACCAAGCATAACACAATATGGTACGTAGTAATCTTACTTTAAAGATTTTTTTGTGGTTTTGCAGAATTTAATAGAATGCAGGTTTTAATTTACGACATGTATACTTCAACAGTAACTTTCCAATTCTTCGATTCAGGAGACGTAATGCGTAGAATATTATACAAGCTGAAGCTCATATAAAACAATTCGCTTCTTGGTATTGTTACATCCTGTCTCTTAAATATTTCACCACCTGATTCTTATCCGGCAGATTACTCCTGCTCTCTACTTTCGCCAGTGGTGTGCGCCCACTATTGTTCTTAATTTTGAGACTTGCTCCGTTTCCAAAAATTTGCTCACAAGCTTTAAAAAAATGGCACAAGAAGTGGAGAAAAAATTCGCTCACAAGCTTAAAAAAGGGCACAGGAAGTGGAGAAAAAATCGCTCGCGAGTTTTGAAAAGGGCACTGAAAGCGGCGAAAAATTCGCAAAGAGCACTGGAAGTGGTGAAAAATTTGAAAGTCCTGAATGGTTATTTTTCTCATTTTAATATTAGTGATCAAGTGATCACTGATCACAGTGATCACTAAGGAAGCAAAAGAGTTGCTTTTTGGAGCTGGGATACTTTTTATTTTATGAGAAAATTAGTATCGCTCAGGCTCGAGCTGTATTTCTTTGGTAGCATATTTAATATTTCCGGATAGTAACTCAAGAGGGGAGGCAGCAGCAGCTTCCATAATATATCCTAGTGATGATGCGCCGATGAAAAATATCTATAAAAAATCCCCCGAAAGTAATATATATGGTCTAATAGAGAAAGTACATGGTATTGAAGATTAAAGAGGATCAATATGGCAGTGGCAGCTTGCTCAACGGCAGGCAAAAACTACTCTTAAAAAAAGTCTACAAAGCCAAAGACTTTTCACGTTAATAAAAAGGGGGCCTAAAAAAGTCGGTATAATGGGAGACTTCAATTTCTATTTCTATCGTTGGGTTAATACCAGCTTACTACAACTTACCTTCTTTCTATCTAAGGATAATTAAGGAATGATTTTACAAAAGCCGGGAGTCTCATAACATAACTATCGTCATCATTATCTTCCTGATCATCAGAGCGCGTCAAACGCATAATAAGCAGAAAAAGCATTGACACATATTTCACCTTGAATGACCAGACAAAAAGCTGGATATAGGCATTTCAAGCTAAAAAATGAAAAATGGCGCTTTAAAAAAAAAGCATAAAAAGCATAAAAAGCATAATTTAAGTAAAATCGCACATTTTACTCTAAAATCTATGGTATTCCCAAGAAAATCCGCAAAAATATCAATTTGTTAGAACATGTACTGTGCTTTTGATAATTTTTTTGTCAAGTTGTGAAAAATTATACCTCAAATTTATATTAAGAATGTATTTTATCGGTCAAAATCAGGGGGAAACGTGTCAAAACAACATGAAAATGGCAAAAAATTTAAAATTCTAATTATATGCTTTTAAATTTTGACAAGCATAAAACGCATAATTTATTGTAAAAAAGCATAAAAAGCATTATTTCGGAGAAACAAAAGCATAAAAAAAACGGAAAAGAAAGCATAATTTGACGCGCTCTGCTGATCATAATCATCATGGTTGATATGATCACAATCAGCTCAGACACATCAGTCATCACATTCGCATCATTATGAAACTGCCAAAGATGATGTGTGCCTCCATCGCATCGCTATCTTCTCCATGCTATGTCTCTTATTTCATGGAATGATCATGGATAATGAATGGAAATTGCATTATGTATTTGGGCCAAAAGGGTTATGTTATATAAAATAAGTTCGTAATTCCCTCCTAATAGGTAGGTGAGAAATTCAAGTCAAAGTCAAGCCATATTCAAGTCAAGTCAAGCCATAAACCTCTTTAAACCTTTCGTAAAATGCAATAATGAGCTAGATTAAGGAAAGGAGAAGGTAAGAAGGAGATGGGAACTATTATGCTATATATCTCTTTTAAAAAAAATTGTACTTGCAAATATGTAGTAAAGGATTTACCTAAGTAATATGGATGAGTTTTGACAAATGGAATGAGGAAAAGTCACTGGAATGGTATAGCGGACTGTCGAATCGGCCATGTTTCTGGTGCTGGACTCCTTGGTACAAAAAAAGGTTATTCGACACTGCGAGGGCCCCCATGACAAGGCATGCATGCATATTGCCTTTACCGAGGACCCTTTTTATATTAAGGGCAGTTGATGCCATGCCATTCAAAAGTATTCTTAAAAATGTTAGGGACAAAGGTATTGAAATGTGGATTTTTTTTGCTCCTTGAGTTATGCATCTAGAATTTCCCCTAATGGGGATACTTTTATATATAGATTTCCCCATCCCTTACAATAATATTTCGTAAAATCTCTTGGGATTATTTTACTTGTTAAATTTTATGAACTTCCACAACCCTTCCAACAGAAAAAGGGTCCCAGTCAATGGATTATTATTGTATATTTTTAGGCAGACAGAAATGTTCAACCTTCTTCAGCGGGTCTGACTCGACCACGATAAAGTTTTAGGTAGCATTTAGGTTTCCTTGGTTATAGTTGTGCTTGGATTGTTTCCATTTAATTTGGCCATGTCGTGGCATGTATATTCTAACATAATTTCCCGTGATCCAAAAGTTATAGAAACGAGATACTCGTGGAAATGTGAGAATGGGATTCAAAATTAATCCTTTCTTACATAGAAATTAAACTCAACTAGGCTTATGCAATTATACTAGGCTTAAAACTATGTACACGTTCTTTCATATAACATATTTAAGAAGGTTAAAGAAACTGAAACATGAAATTGTGGACGTATGTAAAATAAACCATTTTCCCTACTGTAAACCAAATAATATTTTATGCATTTACCAAATACTTTCAAATTTCATTTGTATCTTTACCAAAAACAGCATCCATCGGGGTTGAGAACAATGCAGGGATTATAACAAGAAAAACCCTTTGCTGTAAGTGCTTGGATTTGTACATAGCAATGTATACTAGTCAGGACGTGAATTGATTTTTGTTGCACGGTCCCTACAACGAAAATTTTCATTAATGCATTCGTAAAATTTCTGCAAATCATGCCATTCCATGTTTAGAGATAAAAGACACAGTAGCAGTTTTACAGTTCTCCCTACAGAAGCATTTCTTGACAGTCAAAATCAAAAAAAAACATTAATACTAAACAACATGAGAAAGTCATTGACAATTTCGGCAATTTCCCTGTTGAGTTTCATGGCCTTCCCTTTGCAGGTAACAACATATTTATTTTTTAAATTAAAATTGTGAAAAGTTTCCAAGATGAATGGCAGTGGGGTAGCATAAGAATTCGCTGGATTACTATAAAATGTTATTAATATTTTAATTATATTTACCACAATAGGGGGCAGTTGATTATAAAGTCATTAAACGGATGGTTTTGAACCAGGGATCGGTGGAACTGGGGGAATATTATGATGCGACCCAGGATACTTTCCTTGGCTACAACGTCTGCATAGACCAAATAAAAAAGGAATGGATCACAGTGTTCCCACATCCAACAAGAGAAGGAAGTCTAGCCAATGGTCACTCATTCCACCATGAGGATGCTGAACTGGAGTTATCTCGAATGTTGGACATGGTTGACGAGAAGATAGGAGGGCACTATGGATATGGATACAATTCGACGAAGGAAATTGTAAGCAACATTTTAAAAATGCGTTCTTATGCCGAAACCGAAACGCACGCCCTTCTCTGGAGGACAAAGGGGTTTATTGAGTGTGTTGACAAGCTCATGTTATCAAGAATCAAAGCCACACATTTTGTTAGCGAAATTGTTTTGGATGGAAGTGAGAGGGTGGTTAATGAACCGGTAGAGGACGATTCCGGGTCATTGACAAGCTATTGTTCCAATGGTGAGGGTGGAGTAGATCTAAAAAAGTTTAGTGGGAGTGTTAGAGGAGACTATGAGCATAACTCCGGCTCTGATAACAAGGCAGGACAAGTAAATCCAGATGTACACACCAACATCCGGTTGGACAAGCCTGGCAAACGTCCCGGGCTTTCCCTCAGCATGTCCCTCACCCCAATTGAGCAGCTCGGGGAGTATATGGAAGTGAAGACAGGAAACGATGGCATGTTTGTGGGCCTTGATGGTGGAACAATGTGCGAAATCAAATCAATTTTAGAGGATTTGTTGGCACATGCGGATTTAGCGGAGAAGTTGCGAAATCATCCTTCACTTGTCGGATCCCGGAAAATCCATATCAACCTGAAGATACAACTAGACAAGGTATCAAAATACTTGGTAAGGCTGACTGAACAGATAGTTAACGCAGCAAGCTCTGGCCGTCTGGCACAAGGAGCCGCCGAAGCAAAGGAGGCCATTTTTAACTTCCGAACCGAAGACACTGATTTCGCTGCGATGCATGAAATTTTGACGGATGTGAACGGAATTATTCGTTATATGTTATAAAATGATAATCCGATGCTAATTTTATTAGTACTCGAATACAATTATGATTTTATCTCTTTACTAGTATTATTTAGTATAATATTTTTTTTGTCTTTTAAGCAACGTTTTTATATAAACGCTATTTATTTATCATTATGATAATATCGTATTATTATGTTATTTACAACTGTTTTACTAATTATTAATGATTTTTTTATGAATATTGTTATTGTTATTGTTTCATACGCATTCATGTTTATTATCAGTTTTTATCAGCAATAGACTACATATCTTACATACTTTACTCTTTAATAAATAACGTATCATGAATTATATTTCATAATGTGCGTATTTTTAGGAACTGTGCGAATAAACCGATTGAGGGTAGATTTAACATTTTTGATCATTTCCATACAAAGGTACGACTTTACTTTAGTTTACAAGTTTCCACCGCGATATGACATGACATAATTATAATATTATACGCTTACGATTGATGAATGATTATTGTAGACGAGGCTAAAACAGATTGAATAAGGCTACAAAAAATGGCCATTTCCTCTTCGTTGGTTGTCATCAACCAAGCTGATTTCATTATGAAATTAATTTTTTTTATTCATTTATTTCATTATTGCTCAACATACTAATGCCATGAGTTAATGAGGAAAGGTAGTAAGTTTTTCCTCGTAAGTTTTTTCACACATGGGATGTTGGAAGCCACAGTCATGCAAGAGTGCATGCGGATGAGGATGTATTCGGTTTAGGCTTTTTGGGGCTAATTACAAGTCGCTGAATGGGAACCGTAAATAGGAACTTCAATTAAACTCGATAAACGCAATGAAAAACAATATATATTTAATGTATTTCATGTTAAAATAGCCAATCATAAATACCATGAAACATGTAAGCTATATAGCCAAACCATACAAAAAAAAATCCGATACTTTTCACATGGCTAAAAGAGTTTAACTACCTAAACCTAATTAATTATATCTTGGCTTAGAAATTAGTATCGATACCAATGCCTATTTTCCGATTGCTATATGGTTTATTTTGCAAGTGACCCGTTTTATCAATTTAAATAAGAATAGGCTTTATTATTTAGTTTGTATGAGCTAAACAAATTAGCATTCAAATCCAATACACTACTTGTTTTGTCAAACACGGGTCATTTTTTTAGCTAAATTATTTATCGAGTTCATTAGTTGCTACTTGGCAAATTCATTACAAATCTGCGACCTTTAGGACAGCGTGTTGTTTCGAATATCCTATCCGTCTGTGTGTCCGTTTGACAGGACATTTTTTCTTTCAATGTTTAAAATAGTCACACGGAGCAAGCTGCATACCCGTTTCATGGTTTACTTCTTTTATCCAGGATATTGGCTTTACTAACAAGCTATACAATAGCCTGTTGCAAATACAATTTTGAATTGAATTGAGTGAAAATTATTGGCATGACTATCTGGAGGACGGAGGATTTAGTAATGAGACATGCAATATGAATAGAATCAATAGAATATGCAATAATAATTCTAGCAGAATGCTTTTATATATTAAAAGCTAGCATACAAAGAGGATCAGAATACCATTTACGAATAATGCAAGGGCTTCACCCGGTAATAATCAGTTAGGGGTATTGGTGGGTCACTAAACGGTTAATGGCCCGCTTCTAAGCATATTCCATGCTCCACCTGTCACAGAGAATGAGCATGATCCCCAAACTTGGAAGACAATACAACAGTACGAATAATACAACTCACAATTAAATTAGCAAGCCAAATTTTGCATTCCGAATTTATTGGCGTCAGCGGATTGGACATTGGCATTAAAGAAAATCAGTATAGTCACCTAAACCCCGGAAGAAGAAACCCAAGTTATGACTGGACCACAGCGACGTCTCCTTTTGCCCCTTCTTGCTGTCTACCACTTTGGCTGGACGTCTGCCTCTGCTTCCATTTCATTTCCCAACTTCCTTTCAATATTTCACTCCTGCTCATTTACATACATTAACTGCAACATTGGGACTAGCTTGATCCCCTCTTCGGCAAGTCATCAGCACCACCTCCAGGCACAGGATGAATTCACAGAGGTGACCGACAGGCTCTTCCGATTTATGAAAGTGGGTGAGCTGGGTTTCAAAACTGGAGGGGCGCTTTTAAAATCCCGAGGTAACAATTCATATCATCCTGTTGGTCGACGCAAATTCTCTTCCTGCGGTGTTGATCTGGTCCCTCGATCCACCCTTCACATCCTGGCTGACGGAGGTGGCTACAAAATAAATTCTGTCAAGCCGGAATTCCTGTGGATTCTCAACCTCCGCTCAATGAGACAACGGATGACGGTATCCGACCTTGCCTCCATTCGAGTTCCAGGAAAAATATTTATTTTTGTGGAGGAATTCTCTCAGACATCCTTCCTCTGCATGACTTGCGGTGACTGGGGGGCAGCTCGTTATTCAGCAGTGCCAGCGTCTCTGGTTGAGTTTGGTCAGGTCGAGCTTGTTCAAATATGGCGAAAATTGCATGTCAATATGCATCTAGCATTTGTCTACATCCCTGTCCATGCAACAGCTCAAATCCAGCGTGATCCGAATTTGGTCTGCAGAAGAGCAAACTTTGGCCTGATTGATGACAAGTCTTGTACTTGGCTAACGGTGGCACGCAAGCTCAACTTCACTTTTGATATTTTTGGTGATAGCTACAAACACTTCCCACATCATACCAGTGTGTATTCCAGTGTGGTAGCGAGTTTAAATAATATTGAGGAACTGGGTCCCACCCATGAATGGGTTCCCTTTGCCAGTGAATCCAAGAAATATCGCTTCTTCACCCTGGTAAAGGAGGACATGGGGCTAAGGACTGCAATTCAAGTGGAGGGGATGGTGAAACCGTTCGGATGGTTTATTTGGCTACTCCTCCTCCTTTTAAGTTTGGCTGTGGCGGGAATTTTCAGTTTGCAGAAACTGGATCCCGTTCATTGTAATTATGAGGTGCTTGGGAAGATTCTGAGGGGGGTTCCAAGCCTTTGGTTTTCCTTAAACTCTCTCCTCCTTAGCCAAGCCGGAGGTTACTCCGTCACCCAAATCAACCATCTCACTTTACCCCTCTGTTGGACTTTGTGGGCCCTTGTGGTCTTCCAAATGTCCCAACTGTACCAGTCTGAGATGTTCTCCTCCTTGTCGATTCGAATCGAGCCGGATGTTCCGACAACTTTGGAGGACTTGATGAGTTCCAAGTTTAGGACCATCACCGTAGGCCGTTGCACCAGGGACAAATTCCTTGTTTCCTGTCTGCTGGACATTGCCCTGTCAGGAATACTGCAAGGGGATAAGATGGGGAAGCTGGAGAAAACATTCCGAAGGATGAATGGCTCCACGCTATGGATTGAAAACATCACCTATTACGACTTCGTCTACCTTACACTGAGGAATGGATCAGGAGCTAAGTTAAAGATGAATTTGCCCCAACGGTACTCCATCATTGACACGGAAGATGGGACGGATGATATGGCCTATTACTTCCAACAGCTCGGCACAAGTTGGGTTTCCAAGTCAAATCCGGTTCCGCTCCTGGGAACTAGCAGCTTTTTCGTCATCAGTCGAAACTATCTATATCCAATGATTGCTCGACATATTGGCCAATTAACGGAATCGGGCTTGTTGGAACGATGGAGGCATCTTTATCTCACATTAACCCAGATCGATAGCGTTTCTTATATATACAATAAATTGTATCTCCACCATGACAATGACAATGAGGCTGATTTCCAAAAAGCCAGGTTCATTGAGGGAAGTCCTCTGCAGTCCGAATATTACCGACAACGGCGAAAATTACTACATAGGCTGGACAACTCGATGGATTGGGTGATTGGTCTGGATGGACTGTTTTCTTTCATTGACGGTGAGGTTTACTCTGGAATTATGTTGTACTGGTTGGGGTTTCTTACCCTGCCTGGTGCTGTGTTGTTGGTGGAGGTAATCTACTTCAAGACAATTAAAAGTACTACTAGAGTTTGGCCATTTAGGTCAAATGGGATTAGCTAATTGAGCTTAATAGATGTTTAAGGTAGGATAAGAATTCAACGTCCTGATCATTTCCTCTATAGCAATGAAGAACGCAAGCTATGGTGAAATCATAAGCAGAATTAAGGTAATTTTAAGTTACATGATTAAAAGTATAACTACCTATTTTCATAATGGCTTAGAAATTAGTAACGATACCTATTGTTCGATAGTTATCTGGTTACTCTAGTAAAATTGACCAGTATTAACCTTTTAAATAAGCTCTATTATTTAGTTCAGCATTTACTGAACAAAACATACTGCCGTGCAACTAACACCCTAACTACTCATTCCAGTCAATTCACAAATTGTGAAAGATGGGAAGGAATTTAGACTGACTAAGTAGAAGATATCGATTTTAATTCAATGATTGCATTTCAAATACCAATTAATTTTATCATTCATCGAGCTCATTAGTTAGTAGTTGGCAAATTAATTATTAAAAGAATCTTACTGGGTAAACCTATTATTGTGATAACGCAACCCGATATCACAGCTTGTGTTTAACAAGCTTAAAAAAGGGCACAGGAAGTCGCTAGAAGTTCGCTACCGATTGTGGAATTGTTCAGCTTGAATTAATTAGGCTAATTTATAAACTCTGTTCTGCGGTTGAATTTGTCGTCATGATATCTATAAGAAGACTCTCCAGAATGGGATACTAGGAAGGCAAGAAGCAACAGATATGGATGTAGTCGAGGAGAGCAAAGACGTAGATGGAGAAGAGGAAGACGAAGAATACTAGATAAAGTTACTCATCTCAGGAAACGGAGATGATAATTAAGTTTTTGTAACTCAATTTAATGCAAGTGTAACAACAAATACTTCTAAGGCGTTTATTCAACCCCTTTAAAAATAGTTAATGATCATGCACGAACGTGTAGGCTTATATTTATACGCAAAAAAAACTAATCGTAAGTTAATCCTTTTATTATCGTCGATTGTTCATCATCCTGGCTTAATGTACTGAAAAAACTGATAAATGTTAACATTTGATTGAGATTGCGTCACCCAAAGTCATTAATAATTACATGAGGTGGTACGCGAAAAAAAATAGGCTTATCCATATTCAAATTGATTGACTTGTGCAAATTGTGCAAATTGTGATCTATGAGTTAACCTGAATGGGCCAAGTCTTCAAAGTTATCTGGGAATTGAATCAATTTGACTACTTATCTGCTCTCCTGGATTAATAAATTAACACCTCCGGGATTATAAAAATTGAACTTGGCTTTTTGGAGAATTGCCTGCTTGTGAGCTTCATGCTATAGGGAAAAGGTTGACCACTCACTGTAGATATACTCATGCCAGAGGAAGACGAACGAGTGAACAAATGAAAATGAATGAATGAATAAAGTGGAAGTACTCGAATGACACAAGTCGTTCGGACTGTCCCCAGATCGTCCTCAACTTTCCAAGATGATATAGTTGTGCTTCAATGCGAATTAGTTAATTGTTATACTTGGAAAAATTAAGTATATAATTATCCGAAAATGACTTGCTACTTGGTAGATGGAACATGGAAGGTGGACTTTCATTTTTCCTAATTGTTTGCAAACTATTTTCTATTGATGATTTAAATATGGGTTATGTTTGTTATAGCAAGACATATGATAATGATGCCTGATATAATTATAGCAGCAACGTTGATGAGAATAGATTTATTTATAATTACATCATTTACTATTAATACAAAAATTTCTTGATTTTTGTAAACCTTTTGCTAACTGTAAGGTGCTTAATTGTCTTCGCACAACAATAACAAAATTATTTGT
>JAQIXQ010001013.1:0-18255 GCA_034700485.1 Pseudosinella alba
GGGTCGGGGTGATTCAGGGTCAGGGTGATTCGAGGTTGGGGTGATTCAGGGTCGGGGTGATTCGGGGTCAGAGCAGGGTGGTAAAGGATATTGGGGGGGAAGTTGCTTGGGGTGCTAATGGCCTAGAAGCGAAAAAAACAGTATAATGGGACATTTGGGAAAGGGATTTTAGCGAGCAAGTGTGTTGATGTGTTTGGATACCCCATTAAAGTACTATCAGATTGTCCGGCAGAGTGTTTAAGTAAGCCCGGGTTTCATAAATATTTATTATAACTCATGAATTTAAAAAGATGTCAAAAGAACAATCTCCAATTGGAATACTGTTTGGCGTAATTTCCCAGAAAAACTTGAACCCGGGAATAAGTTTATCAAGAACAAGCACTGTTTCAAGAGCGGCATTGCCAGGGTGTGTATTTATCCATGGATACATTATTTTGTCCATTTATCCATGGATAAATGGATAATGGATAAATGGGTTTATCCATGGATATATTATCCACAGCATAATAGCGTGCGGACTAGTTGGACCATGAAAATAGTAGAATAATCACCTATTCATGCGTCTCTTGTATTTGAATAGTTATATATAGTAGCTCCACAATGAGTAACATATTATCCTCATATATTCAAATTATTGTGACATGAAAAATTGCTAAAATATTCCAAATTTTTTTAATTTATCCATTTTTCCATGGATAAATGCAAATAATTTATCCATGGATAAACCTATTTATCCATCAATTTATCCATGGATAATGTTTATACATGATTACACCCTGGGCATTGCCAACGGGACATTCATGTATTTCTGGAAGGCAGCAAAAGCCAATTCTACACAAGGCTGAAATGGAATGATTTATATCTATCTATACAATCAGTTTATGAACTCCTGTAAATTAATACATTTGCTGAAATCAAATGCTTTTTTTTTTCTTAAATTCTTGCCACTAAAATTATTATTAAGGTTAAATAAAAGATTTAGATTGTTACTATTTGTAAAACAATTATATTGGCTCCTGTGAACTAGGTGATTGGCTGAAATCAAATAAACATTTTATAACTTGAATGTCGTCATCGTCAGAGTATATGGAATTGACCAGTCATTTGGGAGTGTACGCAGTTGGTCACTGAAAGAGTGAAATGGATAGGTTACATCAAGTGGTTCAATAGAGGTTGGGAATAAGTGCCATCTGCCTCGGCGGTATACGTCATTTGATATATATTTTATCTAATCATCTTTCTAAAACACATTAATGATATGAGTATGAGTCCACGTGTTGTTTAGAACAGAACGTGCCTAACTCTTCAACGTAACCAATCATTAAATCGAATATGCGCAGCATCATTGAATTGAGAAAATTTATTAATGTGGTGGGATAATTAACTAATTGGCAAAATCCAGTAAATAACTTGATGACTTACGCAGGTACGGGATGTAGTTTATACACGTAAATGTACACATTAACTCGAGTCATGTTGCACTTCAACAATTATATCGACTACATTTGCAATCAATAACGCAAATTATGTATCGTTTATGTTGACTATATTCAAAATACAAAAAAACATGCAAAATCAATATGACGGTCGCCAACCAATCTATTCAGCGCAACCAAATTTTTACGCACGGCTTATATGTAAGTATCAAAGAATGCAATGAAGGGAGAAGAGGATGACAAAATATTTACCAAGATGCTCCATGCCAAATACAACAGACTTATTGTTTTAAAATGTATCCGATTCACGTGGCATTCACCAAGGAATGCATATGTGCTGTTAGCTGGTGGTAGGCACCTTTACCACTGTGCCAAAATACTTGTACGCTAGTAGAGCTAGCTATAGCCTCTACTAGACTGGCACAAGGCCCTACCACCACAGCATAATATAAAACCCTTGCGAATTAAGCAATGTTGTATGCAAAATAATTTTAACGAGTCATATTCAATACAGATATAAGCATGGAGGGTTGGAAATATAATTATTTTCAATATAATAGTCATATTCCACCATATTATGTAGTAATATTCTGAAGCTTAAAGTGAATTATGAACAAGTCATATCATTTCCCCTCATGTATTCAGCAAGCGCATGAGCAACAACATATTCCACCACAATTACTAATTGCAGATAACACCAAATCCAGTTTTGTTAACTTTCGTTTATGTTTTGCTGACTCATTGGTATAGTCTCATGTATAATGTATATATCATCAGCTATCGTCATTTAACATGGAATGACTGATAAGATACAAAAAATCAAATCTGCTTACTTCAGTAAGCAAATACCTTTCCACAAACAGTCATTTCCGCATCACAAAATATGTTGGAGAGAGATTTTCTTGTCTGTGCAAAATTCGTCATAAGCTGTGAGATAATAACAACTTCTCATTTTGCTTATCAAGGACTGGCCATCTCGGATGCAGTTGAACAATTAAATCAATTTAATTTTTTTTTCAGTCTGCAGTCTCGATCCAGTTGGTGACGAATAGGAATTGATGTTTTTGTACAGAAGGGTTTCTTCTGAAGTCCCTATAAATGGAGCCGGATAACTTGAGAAAGATCCGACGCAACATTCACCTTCTAGTCAAGCACACAATATGCAAGGCACCTTTTCTGGAGTTCTTCGTCGAGAAAAATGTTTTTGGCGTGTCAGATATTGACACCATAGTAAGACGATGTGCCAAGATTATTAAACTAGAAATGTATTCCTGAAGAATTATTAGATTTATTTTTACAACTGATTTAAAAATTGATTAACTATTCTGCATTTACATTGTTTGTTTAGAGAGCCAAAAGAGGGGAAATCGAACAGGCTTCAGAGTTCTACAGTATCATCAAAACTAGAGTGAACTCCTACCCAGTGCTAATTCAAGGACTCCATGCGACGGACCAAAGCGACATTGCAACTATGTTGGAGGAAGGTATCATCCCATCGAGATTGGATGTAATGTCAAGGGTTCGAAAGCTACTGTATGAGGTGTCTGATATTTCCCCCATCCCAAGATTCAATGTTAGCTTTAATATCAGCCCCCCTGTGGAACTCTTCACGGGGAGAGCGAAGGAAATTGAGAAGCTCCATCAATTGGTACAACGGGGTACTGACAAGGGCCAGTTTACTGTCACCTCTCTAATGACCTCAGTATGTGGCATCGGTGGGATTGGGAAGACCCAACTGGCGCGACAGTATGTGAAGGAGCATGGGGATTTATTTGATGGCAACTGTACTTTTCTTCATGCGGAGACTGAAGATAGATTGATCGAGTCCTTCAGAACCCTAGCAAAGGATAGGTTAGGGTTAAGGACAAGGGACGCCAACGGTACCGAGAAGCAAGTGTCCACTGTCGTGGAGGAGGTGTATACATATTTCCAGAAAAGCAGGTCCCTGTTTATATTTGACAACACGGAGAAAAGACCCTGGCTTCGTAAGTTCCTGCCAAAGACGCCCGATTCATCCCTAATTAGCATCATAGTGACCTCTCGGATCCGAGCATGGGACAAGGGAATCGAAGTCATCGACTTGATTCAGCTCCTTGAAGAAGAAGCGGTTGCTATGGTCAAGAAAGGGTTTGGGTTGGAGCGCGTTGACTCCCACAATGAAATAATCTTGAAATTGGTTCGGAAACTCAAGTGCTTTCCATTGACACTGCAACAGGCCATTTCTTATATTCAGGTCCAGCAAGAGATGGATGACTACTCCATAGAAGATTACTTGAAGGACTTTGAAAACCGCCAACAGGAACTGTCATTTGGTGAGGAGGACGAGCTAAATTATGAGCTATTTAATGACTACGCAAGGACCTGTTTCCCCCACCTGGAAGATGACAATGGAGAGAATTAGGGAGATTAAGTGTCTTAAGGATTACATGTGTCATGTCATATCTTTCGCCAGATAGGATTAAACGTGATTTATTTCTTCGGTTTTTTTATGGTGACTTGGACTTCAATTTTAATGTGGTTTAGTAAACACCAGGTAAACCAAATGGTACAGTTCGGCTCCTCATCAAAAGTAATCGTAAAGTTGGAACTGAATGGACATCGTAAGCACACTAATGCTCTAAATGACGTACATTAAATTATTTCCTGGAAGAGCGAAACCCCCATGACACAACTATTAAGTAATGAAACTAATGTGTACATATATTTAAAATTGTATCCTGTATCAAAATACCGAGAAGTTAAAAAATTTGCCGAGTTCTATCGGATAATTTTAACATGGACAAATGCATACCTCTTGCTTTCGACCCAAAATTATATTATATGTAATCTTACTGGAGGTATGCATCATCCCACATGAGGAGGATACAAAGTCAAGGGTGCAGAGGGCTGGGGACAGAAGGTGACGCCATATGAGCCCATAAAAAATGACAAGTTGCAATTAGTTAGTTTGTATCAACAAAATAGTAAATGATGATAAGCATAATCTCAACAAGTGCGCTGCCCGTGATATTGACGTCAATAATACTGATGGTGAAGGCATTTATTTCATGACTATCATAGTTCGATGGAGCATGAAACAAAATTAAAACATAACGGAGAGTGGAAAAGAGCAAGATATAAGAGTAATATACCGATTCTAACCAATATGTGTTGGGTTGATGTGTACAACTCCGTGATAATAAATAAAATGAATTAGTAATATAACTAGGATAAGACATGAAGCTCTAACCTAGACAAAATAAACGTATGGGGATAATCATTTTGGAATTTAGAAATGCCAATTGTTTTCCGACTACATGATTGGGACTGCTTATTTTTTTAACGAGAAAGGCAGGTTTTATTCCTGAGATTTATATTGCCAAACTTGAGGAAGAGTTTTAATGCAATGAAAGAAGAAATTATCACGAATGCAAAAAGGGACTATTGTCCTTGAATCTATTCGTTTCATGAGGAGTTCAGAAACGAGTGGAGAATATTTGTGAGTTAAGCAATTTGGCAGGTGTCATAATTTTAAGTGAGTCATATATATTATATATTCAATACAGTTTTAATCATGGAGAGTTGGAAAGATAAACTACTAGTCAAGATGATAGTTATGCATAGCCGAAAAGATAAATTAACGAAAATGTCAAAGCATGAAGTGAGGTAGGAACATGTCATTCCCTCAACGTATCCAATAAACGCATGAACAACATATCCCCCTCAAGCTGATAGATAAGACGCAATCGCATCCCGTTCCAGTTGAGTTAGTCATACTGGTAAGTTCTCCTGAATCCCCGTGACTGGTCATGATGATTCATGTTATGATCAATAATCCCCAGAAATTATATCCCTGATATATATTTAATTTGACATGAGCGATAACAAAAATTAACTCTGCTTACGCCAGTAAAATCATTTACACAGTCCATTCCTTCAAATTCACAAATTTGTTGGAGATTGCCTTAATATCTGCGCATTACAACATTACATACAACAACATTACATATAACCACTTGTCATTTTGCTTATCAGGAAACTATCAGATATAATTGAAAAAGCATATTATGCATTTTAATCATTTTTGTTCAGCCCCTTCAGTTTCGATCCAGTTGTTGACGATATATGTGCAAAGACAAAATCATTATACACTTATATCTAATAAATATACCAATACGCACAGAAGATATAAATCAGTAACAAATAAATTTCTTCTGAAATCCATGAATATGGAACCGGATAAATTGGAAAAGATCCGGCGCAATTTACATCAACTTGTCAAACACACAATATGTAAAGCACCCCTTCTGGAGTTCTTGGTTGAGAAAAATGTTTTTGACATTTCGGACATTGCTGCCATAGTAAGATTTGTGAAGATTATTAAATTAATTTAAATGTATTGACGAAGTTTTAATAGATTTAATTTACTACTCGCTCCAAAAATTAAATAACCATTCAACGTTTTCCATTTTTTGCTTAGAAAGCAATAAGAGGGGAAACCGAACAGGCCTCAGAATTCTACAATATCATCCAGACCAGAGTGAACTCCTACCCCGTGCTAATTCAAGGACTCCATGCGACGGACCAAAGCGACATTGCAGCCATTTTGGAAGAGGGCATCATCCCACCTGGATTGAATGAAAGGTCAAGGGTTCGAAAGCTACTGTACGAACCCGAGGGAGCCGTCCAGTTGGGAAACAAGTTTTCCATCCCAAGATCCAATGTCAGATTCAATATTAGCTCACCGGTGGAGCTCTTCACCGGAAGAACGAAGGAAATGGAGAAGTTGCATGAATCGGTGCTACGAAGTGGGGGAATGGCCCAGCCTACTGTCATTTCTCAAATAACTGCAATAAGTGG
Organism: Pseudosinella alba; assembly: GCA_034700485.1. Lineage (NCBI taxonomy): Eukaryota > Metazoa > Arthropoda > Collembola > Entomobryomorpha > Entomobryidae > Pseudosinella > Pseudosinella alba. The sequence continues at coordinate 6,276 of JAQIXQ010001013.1, forward strand.
CCTCGGTGGTATTGGGAAGACCCAGCTGGCCCGGCAATACGTTAAGAAGCATGGAAAGGATTATGACGGAAATTGTATCTGGCTTCATGCAGAAACCGAACAGGATTTGCTCGAGTCCTTCAGAACACTAGCAAAAGATAAGTTGGAGATAACCACGAAGGACGCCAACGGAACCGAGAAGGACATCTCCATCGTTGTGGAGGACGTGTACAAATATTTTGAGAAGAGCAGATGCCTTTTCATATTTGACAACGCTGAGAAAACATCATGGCTTCTCAAGTTTCTGCCCAAAAATACAAAGTCCGTCCGTGCCATAATCCTAACCTCCAGGAATAAAGAATGGGACAACGGAATTGACGTCATCGAGATGACTGAGCTCCCCGTGGAAGATGCGGTGGCAATGGTTAAGATGGGATTGGGACTTGAAGAGGATGACTCGCAAAATAAAATCATTTTGCAGCTGGTCCGAAAACTCCAGTGTTTCCCACTGGCCCTTCAACAAGCTATTTCTTATATTCAGGTTCAGCAAGAGATGGACGGGTACTCCATAGAAGATTACTTGGGGGAATTCAAAAAAAGTCAACAGGAGCTGATGTCATTTGGTGGGGAGGACGAGTTAAATTTCGAGCTCTTTAATGACTATACCATGACCACTTACACCACATGGAAGATGACAATTGAGAGAATCGGTTTGGACAAAGTTAACGGGGAAATGGCATTGCGGATTCTCTATGCTATGGCCCATCTTTCACCTGATTCGATTCAGCGCGATTTATTTCTTATGTTGCGTAGGGTTGCCGCGGTGGACGATTCTATACCAACTTTAACTGCTTCAACGTCAACTGATTTGAGCGAATCTGAGGGGGTTAGTGCGGACCGTGTGAAAGCTGGGGTTCGGCTACTTGTGAAGTTTTCAATGGTCAGAGCCGAAGACAAGCAGAGGGTTCTGAGCATCCATCGCCTAGTTCAAGAAGTCATAAAGACGTACCTGAGGAAACACAAATCCACTAATGCTCTACATGACGCATGTCAAATTATTGCTCTGAAGAGACAAATATCCGGCGAGGAGAATTGGGACCACCATTTGGAGACCGCGTCAAATATTCCAATGGATGTGAAGAATATCGACGATAAAGTCAGGGTCACAATGGAGTATGTTATGAAGTTAGGAGAGCAATTTTTTCAAAGGGAGTTTCGAAACGAGGCTGAGGACCTATTTCTCAGATTGATTACATTTCACGAGAAATATTCAAATGATCACTTCCCAACGGAGATGCTAAAGGCCTTTGCGACAAACGAATATTTCGGCGATGGCCTGTTTGGAAATATTTCAACTGCCATGATTGAAGAACATGGAATAGTTGAGGCGTTGGAAGAACACATAGATAATTTAATGGATGATAACATACCGTTCCATGAGTCGTACCAAAACACTTTCAAGACTGGCTTCCGGTTGTACAGGTACCTGATAAAATATATATACATAACATTTGCAACGAGTCGTACTCTCAGGAAGTACATATAATGTCATTGTCATGAAGCTAAAGTTATATTGTAATTCTGTGGTTTATATAGTTTGCAAAACTCGTCCTTGCCCTCACAAGGACGGTTAGAGGAGGAAGCATTGATCGATATGCTGGAGAAGGTCAAACAATGTGGTATGCGACCCTGGAACTGTCTGAGTAACCTATTCCTAATTTACTATAAAAGCGAAATGTTTCAGGAATCCGTTGAACTCTTCTGGAACCTTTTTCCTGATGTGGAATCGATAACCGAAGATAATTATGTCGCATTTGCTACACACCTGGCAGTGGTCCTAAAGAATTTAGGAGGAATTAAAGAAACAGCGGATTTACTAGATGAAATTCATTCCGTACTAAAAGGTGTCCATGATTTAGACTTAGATCTAGAATTAGATTAATTCAGAATTGTCTATACGATTAATTGTAATGGGTAGCAACAATTTTGCCCTCTCAAAAATTCAAAAAAAAAGTAAGTATTGATTTACAAAGTTATTATCCTACTAGTATTTGCAAAGAGCATGGAATGATATTTGCAAAAAATACATGCCCAGAATCCAAGATTTCCCCTAAAAAATTATATTAACCTGCATTGAAATCTTAAACCTTAATATTGGCTTGTAGAAAATACGTATTTAAAGTTAAAGGAATTGTAATTAAGATGAATTTAAGTTAAAGTAATTTTTAGGATGGTTTAAAAGCAAATTGTGAGATATGGAAAATGATTCCTGAACTAGCTGTAAAAATACGTCATTTAGAAAACACGCCGTATGAATATATGTCCAAAAATAAGTAGTTGTGGATAACAAGGACATTTTAACATTATTTACTGAAGATTGTATAGTAGCTCAGTCAAATATCTAGCTAATAGGACCGGGCTAAATATAAGATTAGTCAATATTATTATTTTTGAGCAAATTTTTGTTTATTATAATATTATTAGTATTTCGACAATAAATCTGAATTATTATGTTATGTTATTCTTATGACTGATCAGACAACTAATTTATTTAATGATATCTCAATGAGAAAAGTACATATACTATAGTGGTTTCTCTTTATTTAATTAGGGTTGGAACGTCTCCTACGATATTGATACCTGTAATCAGAGCCAATCAAGATAGATGATTTAGTATATATTTCATATTGTGGACATAGCTTCAACCACCAATTTTAATTTATTTGTTCACAAAAGATACGTCTTGGTTTCGGTTTGGAAAGTGACAGGATTCATGGACATGCCATAGCTAAGGTGGTAACCACGTCCAATCTGATAGCTCCGCAATACCTACATTTTAATGATGTCATGTCAAATTTAATAAAGCCATGTCCTCCAAGCCCATCGCCAATTTGATCAATCGTAGCATCAAAATCGAGCATCATCAAAATGATACAGCTCTCGGTCAGGATTCTACGTAGCAAGTTCCGCATGGAATTCTCCAATCGCTGGATGCTATAATAATAACGGCCCATCTTATACAAAGTAGTAGCTAATGTTGGTTTTTCGAACATTCTCAAAATATATGAAATCCAGAAATGTTGTCACTTCCTCCCTTGTCCTATCGGTTCCCATTCAAAACTGACAGACATTTTAGGAAAGTTATCCTTTGGGTTAGCATGGTCATAGCAAAGTTCATCATCGCCTTCCTTCCCGGAGGGAAGCAATCCTTTTGCGGAGAAAGTAATTGAATCGCATTAATGTAATGTATTTTTTACAATGTAATAGAAAAATGTAGGATTATTGGAATGTTTGATTATAAATTCATTTTGCTTTTATTATACCTGATTCATATTTGATGGTAGCACACTTCATTTCCTGGTTTAACAAGATTACTTCCGCACCGATCTTTAGGTTTAGCTGTGCTTCCTCTAGATCATAAGACATTATGGATTGCAGCTTCTGAAGAATATTACCTGAGATCGTTGCCTCAATTCCTCGGGCAGTCTGCATGTCCTTACTTTCACATATGTTGAAATCAACTGATATTTTCCTTCAATATACATGCATCTATATCTAATTCTGTGAGCCGTGTGTGTGGCTGTCGGGTAACGCTTCTATGATTTGACCCTAACGGCTTTTTTTTTCATTTTTAAAAACTTTTTGTGGACTATGAGTATTGTTTCTTATACACATTTCGAGTCCCTCTACACGATGGTGATGAGTTCATGGCACACTGATTTCGCATATGGCTGTAATTTCTTTTCTTAATAATAATAAAATGTTAGGCGTATGTATAATTTTTGTAGAAAAGAAATTTCAGGCCGCAACCGTATAAGTTACCATAGAGTGACCTTGCAAAATATAGGCGGAGGTCATTTCTATTCGTTGCGAGTAGCAACATAGTGAAACGTTGTTATCTCATTGAGCACTTTATAGCAAAAATACGGCAAATGTTGTGGATGCGTGGTGCATCTAAAAACAAAGACGGAGTGAGGGGATGGAGTACAATGGGGGAGCGGCGGGTGTCCCACCGCAAAGAAAAGCAAATGGTTAGACGTGCTGAGAAGTCCAAAGGGGGTCACGGGGGGTCCCCCCCCCACCGCAAAGAGAAGAGTAAAATAGAACGTGGAAGTGGACTGAGTATTTCAACAATTCTCCCATACGGAGTATGCTAATACGCTAGTATTTTAGAATGCCATGAAGGATCATTTGTTAATTAATATAATTTAACTTATAATTTGTATAATATTAATTTGTAATTTATAATTCGTTAGTGCCATTTTTTTGGCTATCGTAGTAAAATTTACCATTCCTCTCTGGGTAGCTGTTCAGCCAGACGAGTTTCCAAACTGAGGCGTTGCTTAACATTAGTCTCAGCGGAAAATGATGGAGGCTGTATTAAACATTTATATTCACACTGGTATGGCGTCCACCACGAATCATCACAATTTTTACTATCCGTTACCAAAATGAAGCATGTCTTTCGAAACATTTTTAGTCGGCCTCCGTTTAAGTTAGGAACTCACTTTAGTCCAGAACTTCGAACCGATGAGAGTGATTAAGTGAATAGAATTAATTTGTAATAAGAAGAAATGGATGGGCTTTACATATATGCGAAATGGCGAACGGAATGCTGCAGATTGTAGATAAGAAATGATTTTCCCGTGTTCCTTATTGCGGCCGCTACCACTTCCCTTGTCAATTTCCCTTACTGCTTACTGAAAGTTGCTGATGCTTCAGATGCTTCGTAATCCTTGACTCGTCCTCTATCCAATGATAAATATTTGCTTGCATTCAACAAGATTGATCTCATAGGGGAAATGCATTGACTGAATCAAAGTTTACAAGCATTTTTTTGTGATATACATGCGAAGTTATCAACGTTAAATTTCGTAATCCATATATTTTGCTTTCCCTTATCTGTCATTGACTGGAAGGTAAATATATTCCGTGAGGATATTGTGCATGATTCTGTGTTTGAGAAGAAAAAGAAAATGTACATAGGTACTTCGGATAAGTCAATGGGCTAACCGTGGGGAGGCATTTATTATTTGCTGAAAACGTTATTTTTATGATAGTAGCTGTGACAAAATTTAAAATAAAAATTAGACTATTATAAAATTAAGCGACTTTGACTTTAGTCGGTGAATTAACCGTGAGAATGGAGGAAGCACATGTGCGATTTTAAAGAAATCTAAAATTTTTGTAAAAATTAGGGTCAAGTAGTACTTTCAATAATCTATTAAATAGTATTATAAAACTCAAAATTTTATCATAATTTCTTAAAATGGTATTTTATGTTTGATTAAATAAAAATATGCATTATTATATGACAGCATATAAATCCATCCCGACAACAATCTCCCGACTATTTACATTTAGTTTAGAGATTGAGTGGTAACCGCAGTAGCAGGCCTTTTACCTATTTTTTTCTGAACGTAATAAAGTAATATACACAGATAGATATAGGTGTTATTGCTTGGTCAATGAGCTTAACAGCCATTCATAAAAAGTACGATGAGATGACTGCCTATAGGCTTCTTTAAAGTATTTCGTGAATGGCTTGTTGTCCTCCTGTTCAGAAAATGCAATAAACTACCCGACAATGTTTCGTATAAATCGTTTCCAATTTAAACTGCATATATATGTACATTTAATTTTAATATGAAAGGAGGATCATGCGGATTATAAATCGGTGAAGAGGGCAACCCAAGCAAGCCAGTACAACGGGAAGAGTGAAATGATAGCTTGCCAGTAGTAACGTTTTTGCGACTGCGGAAAGGAATGCATCATTGTTAACTGTGGAATAATCCTTTTTTATTTTCCAATTGCTGGATTCCTATTACCCCTCGTTGCCAAAGGCATTTAGTTCATGGTTGATGCACTTGGCTTGGTTCCATGCGGCGAGAACAAGGAATATTTAGCTTCTACAAGTGAACGAGTACCGCAAAAAAGTGGAGATTAGGTAGTTGTAGTAAAATGCATTTCTCAACGATATCCATACTTTTTTTATATCCCTGCTTACAGCTTATGAGATTATGCCTAGGGCACATTTTTAAACCTAGCTGCACTTGACTTTGTCTTGTGTTCCTGCAAGGGAGACAAATAAATATATCTAGGACATGTTGGTGATGAATGGTGTTGGACCTTAAACGAGAGTACAGTTTTTCTCTCACAAGGAGAGGCATGGTATGACTTTTCTCAGATCAGCCCCATATTCATACCGTAGATACGTCGTAAGTAGGTAAGTAGACATTAACTTCGCACTATGTGCGAGAATGCAATGGGCAATTTACGCAAAAAAAAATTGCAAATTTCACTTTTCTGAATTTTTCGGAAATCCTTATGGGATTTAACATGGCCGAAATAAAGTAGAGAACCGCCGCGAATTTTTAGAAATCGAAAAAAAAGTCCACATTTCCATATTGCAATGTTAAATCCCATCCAAAAAGTCGATACGAGTAATTTTACGATCAAAAAATTCAATAAAATCATTTTTTTTAATATTCGATTTTTTTTCCAAAAATTCCCGTCGGTTTCGAATTAGGTAAGAAGGGGGGAGGACTGTTCTCTACTTTATTTCGGCCATGTTAAATCCCATAAGGATTTCCGAAAAATTCAGAAAAGTTAAATTTGCAATTTTTTTTTGCGAAAATTGCGCATTGCATTCTCGCACATAGTGCGAAGTTAATGTCTACCTAAGACGTATCTACGGTATGAATATGGGGCTGATCTGAGAAAAGTCATACCATGCCTCTCCTTGTCAGTTGGACAGGTATTCCTTTGTGGATTGTTTTGGTATTTCCATTTTCAGAAATAGGCAATAAAACTGGTACATTTCCATCATCCCCGTGCATGCTGATACTTGTGTAAGCCATTATATAAATCCATAGTCAGCGACCCTTTGTTTCACCGGCAACATTTCACCTAAGCAACCTCAATCTGAAAATAAATCCTTTCACAAAAATGGCTTAACCCAAGGCATACCTAAAAATACATCCAGACTCAATAACTCCGGTTAAGCTCATTGCCCTTTGTCGCCCTTTTTCTCCCTGAAGGGATATTAGATTCAATTTAGGCCATATTCAATTTTTTTGGGGAGGATAAATTTTATATAAGGGCATATAGTAGCCTCGACTCCCGTGAACAGTGCGACCAATGCATTTGACAAATATTAACGTGCGAATGGTGATATCTCCGTATTTGAATTTGGTTGCTCACGAGTAAAAAATTCTAATCTCCAAGCAAGCAGTGTCAAGTGTATTTTTTTGTGAAACCATTGTATTCCACTTGGCTATTATTGCGTTCCCCAGTGTCCATTATGAACAATAATTTTTGCAAACTGAACCAATTTGGGAAATATGATAATTTAAAAAAAGTATTTTGGTAAAGCAGATTTGAGCATTTACCAGTAAATACCAGTATATTTCAAAGCCAAGTAATAGAGCTACCTAAATGGGTTAGTCTACTCTACGGTTACCCCATGAAATTTCACCATACACAACTTCATCCTATATCCCATTCCCAAAGGACATGCCGATGCCAGTGGCCCAGTCAGTGGTCCTTTTGAGCCTCCACTTTTTACCAAAAATAAACTCTGTCATGAAAGGGGTTTAAAAAATCTAAAAAATCTACCAAAAATCTACCTGAAACCTGTTTGGAGAATAAAGCCCTCGAACAGAAAAGGATTAAAAATTTAAAGTGAAGTATACAGGACCTCATAAAAGTTTTCTAGCAGATAATTCCTTCCCAGCAAAGAAAAGGGTTCTCTAGTACTTCTACTCTACCGCTTCTTGAAAGGATTTAGCAAGCGAGCTTGGACAAGCAAGCTGAAACTGGAAATATGTAACTTTTATAAAGCCAAGCCAACAAGCCCCGCGGAGGCAGTTTGATAAATGCCTTGAGCAAAGTTCAACGTGTTTGGTTGCTAACTCTAAACTTATTTTAGTGAATGTGCATTTTTATTTTTTAACGGATCTCTCAATCATGCAGTGTAATACCGAATAATTAAGATAAGCAGTTTTTAATTTACCTTAGTAAAATTTAATTTTAATCCAGAATCCAGGCTCGTGGAACTTTTGCAACCCAAAACTAGTCAATATGAGTAAGGGAGGATTAATAACCGTTATCATTCTACTTAAAAATATTTAGCATTCGTTTCAAATTAATAATAAATTCATGTTTGATGTGCTCGTAGCTATTTTGGGGATGGACGCGTGGGTGACCTCCGCCGTAGGCGAGAAGGAAGTTAAGAAGGCGATCATCTTGGCCGGCTCCCTTCGGAGGGTCTGCACTTCCAAGAAATTGGTTCTGCTGACGACCTGTGACATCTACAACAGTCTAAGGTATGGAATACCCCATAATAAAATACAATTCGTGATTAAAATCGATATCTTCAATCAAAATTAAATTTTAATTTGTTTAATATTCAGTGCCAAGTCCAGGAAGCTCTTCGACCTGGTCACCCCACTCAAGCATGACGTCCCCAATGGGCTAAGTCTGGGGGATTATGCAAAGATGGAGGCCTTCTCCCTTCTGGTGTTCAACAAGTGCGTTTATCTCTCCCCAAACACGGTGGTAAGTAAATAAAAGAAAAAAAATACTTTCACTTGGCTCGTCTCACGTTGCCCTGGCTAAACTAATTTCTATGTGGCTTTTGATTTATATCATTACAAAAGGTTTTGAAGAACTGTGACGAGATCTTCGAAAAATATGAGAGCTTCGCTGTCTGTGACCAAGGCAAGTATGGAATGGATTCATCAGTTTTCCTCTTTACTCCGTCGCTGGATTCCAACCATGCGTTGAGGGAAATGGCCGAGTTCGCGGATTTTGGATCTTCGGAGATTGAAAGCTGTGGTGATGGCACCGTCGTTGGAGAGAAAAGGGGAAAGTTTGCCAAGGTATTCAGCAGTTTTATCCAGAACAATATTCCAAATCGTAAGAAGCTTGGCGAGGAATATAACGCCGTGATAAATTTGGGAAGCGGAAGTCCAAAAAGGTAATTTAATTTTTAGAAATTGCTAATCTTAATTGTTCACGGTCCGCTTAATGTTTTAATCTGCAATAAAAACTATTTACAAATATAAATTGTTAATTTGACTATAATTTAATAATCCTCCATAAATCATGTTTAATATTTTAGCTTGAGTGCAAAGGTCACCATTTCCAATTTTGGAGATGTGCATCCACTAGACTTGTTCCAAGATAAGTTAGCACCTGGATCACAACTGGGATTGGGGCCAATTGAGAAGGTTTCAAGATAATTATATTATGTTTAAACTAATTAAAATTATTTTAATTGTAGGAATACTAACAATCGCCTTGTTCTATATTTTGTTTTAGTTTGCTGTTGAGCTATGTCGACAAATTTATGCCGAGGAGGTGGAATCAAAGCATAATGTAAGTTCTTTTGCCAAACAAAAAAAACTGTTAAAGATTATTTTGATATGATGAGTTTAAATTAATTTACCACTTTTTAATAATTATTAAAATATCCTAATATGATTTATTTTCTGTTGCATAACTAGATTCACCCTACCGCCCTCTCTCTTCAACCGGATGTGTACAAAACGGAGCCGATCGCAATTGTCGGGATGAGCTTCCGTCTCCCCGGGGGCAACAACGTGGATGAGTTTTGGGATCTGCTCATAAACGGCCGTGATGCCATCACAAAACTCCCTGACCATCGATGGACACGGGATCACACCAACTTCCCCTGCCAAGATCGAGAAGTCCAGGCGGGTTTCCTCTCCGTCCCCGTCCACGAATTCGACGCCAAGTTTTTCGGGATCAACGGACCAGACGGAGACATCATGGATCCCCAACAACGACTCTTGTTGGAAGTGGCATGGGAGTCACTGGAGGATGCCATGATAGACCCCGTATCCCTTCGTGGAACCCAAGCAGGAATATTTGTAGGGAGTTGGCTTCAAGACTACCGGGACATGACTACTGGGCCATTTGATATGGATTTCATCAGGCACTATTTGGGAACGTCCCTCTCCTCTGGTGCCGCCAAACTCTCTCATTTCTTCCAGACAACCGGACCCAGCATCGGAACGGAATCTGCCTGCTCCTCCGCCGTCGTTGCTGTGGACATGGCTTGCAAAAGTCTAAGAAATCGGGATTCCAACTTGGCCCTAGTCTGTGGCGTCAACCTCCTGCTCAAGCCTTTCCAAACCAGCCAACTCAAACTTGTCGTGTCACCTGACGCCCGCTGCAAAACATTTGACGAGGGGGCCAATGGCTTCGCCAGGGCTGAGGGTTGCGCCGTCCTCCTCATGAAGAGGTTGTCCGATGCCATCAGGGACGAGAATAACATTTGGGGGTTGATTAGAGGAACTGCGGTAACCCAAGAGGGGGTCAGCAAGAGCATGGGGACCCCCACCGTCTACTGCGAGAGCTTGGCCATGGATCTGGCATTGAGTGATGGCCACGTGGATCCTCTTGATGTGAGCTACGTTGAAGCTCATGGTACTGGAACCCAGGTTGGTGACCCCCTGGAGGTAGCTTCCATCGCCAAGACTTATTCCAAAGGGAGGTCAGAGCCACTTCTGATCGGCTCCGTGAAGACCAACGTGGGTCATACAGAGTCCGTTTCAGGGATCACCGGAATTATCAAAGTCCTCCTTTCCATGAAGCATGAGAGGATCCCACCCCATTTGCATTTCAAAACGCTGAATCCCGCAATCAACCTGGACATGATCCCCGCCAAAATCCCTTTGGAAGCCGAGCCATGGCCTAAGTTGCGAAATAAGCCGAGGATTGCTGGAGTGAGCTCATTTGGCATCAGTGGAACCGATGGACATGTCATCGTACAAGAGGCGCCGCCCAGGGTATCACCCCTTTCCCAAGTTCATGAGGATGACATCCAACCACGACCACTTCATATTATGAAGATCTCAGCCAAGTCCAAGGAGTCCCTCCAAGAGTTATTGACCAAGTATGAAAACATTTTCAGTGAGAAGGATGATGGCTTTGCAGATATGGCCTATTCTGCAAATACCACCAGGACGACATTTAACCACCGCGTGGTTATAATTGCCAAGGACTTCGAAGAAGCTGTAAAGTCCCTCAAGGGCAAATCTTTCAAGCATGCCGAGGTGCCGATCGGCACAGGTCCAATTTGCTTCCTTTTCACTGGCCAAGGCTCACAATACCCCAATATGGGAGCCACCCTTTATGCAACCTCTCCAGTATTTAAGAGCGAATTTGACAAATGCGATAAAGTTCTGAGGAAGAGATATGGGATCAACTTGCGAGAAGTACTTTGGGGGGAAGCAAGAGATGAAAAGGAACTGAGCAGGACCTTATACAGCCAGACAAGCATCTTCTGCATTGAGTACTGCCTACTCAGACTGTGGGAGTCGTGGGGCGTGAAGCCAGACTTTGTGATGGGGCACAGCTTGGGGGAATTTGGTGCAGCAGTGGCAGCCGGCGTCCTAGATTTTGAGGATGGGCTCATGCTGGTTGCTGAGAGAAGTCGATTGATTGACAGTCTTCCCGGGGGGAAAATGCTTGTCATTCGAGCTGATAGAGAGACAGTTGATAAGCTCATTGAGGAATACAAACAAGCTAATCCTAAGTTCTGGGTTGATTATGCCGCTCTCAACGCCCCAGACCAGACTGTGGTTGCTGGAGACTCCCAAATGATTGAAGAGTTTGCCAAGTTTTGTGGAGGGAAGTTGCTGAAGACAATCGTACTTGCCGCGACTCACGCCTTCCACTCTCGTCACATGGAACCAATGATGGAAACCTATCGCAGAGTTGCTCAGACGGTGAAGCAAACTCAAGTTGATGAAGACGCTCCAAAGTATATTTCTGGAATGGAAGGGAAGCTAATTGACTTGCACGCAATTGACTCAGACTATTGGGTCCGTCACACCAGAGAACCAGTCAACTTCATAGATGCCTGTAAAACTATCCAATCCGAAGGATGCTCTCTCTTCCTGGAAGTCGGTCCCCATCCCGTCCTATCAGCCCTGACCAGTATGAACATCGAAGGTCAACCCTTGACCTT
>JAQIXQ010001014.1:0-18255 GCA_034700485.1 Pseudosinella alba
AGTCTTGCTCCCAAGCATAAAGATTGTTAGTGGATCTTATCGCGACACAATAAAATTGAAACTTATTAATATATTAATATTGTAGATGCATGGTTTGGTTGATCAATAGTCCATGACGCGATGATAATTATGTGATTATGATATGAATTGTTCATCATGAAGGAATAATCGACTGGATAACAATACTGGGAAACAAAATAATTGCAGGGCAAGCCAAAATAGAAGGTAGACATATGAACTTATTTGCATAATTATCAGTCCATTAAGATCAACTTACAAAAATCATAATCAATTTGAAGGAAGCTCAACTTCGTTCGTGCCAAATAATCCATCTCAAATCTTCCCACCAAGTTAACTATATTTTTTATCGCAGGCCAAAATTGCTTTTAAAAATTTCAGCTCCACGATGAGTGCCATATTATCCTTTTCATTCACAACTGCCTTGAACTATTGAGTAAACAAACAACCCTCATGCCAGAGAGATTCAGAAAACTCTTACGGGAGTTTCGAAGAGGACCACGAAAATCGCAAACACAACAGGTAAGGATTACATGGCCATTTTTAACTCTTTACCCGTTATAATATACTCTATTAAACAAGCCAGAGGAAATCTTATAACCCGGTTGCTCATTTCCCGCCCTAGGACACACTTCTTTTGCCTGGGATAAGGTGCTCTGGATGCTATTAATAAAGTTTGAGTTTTTAAACTTGCTCGAAAGCTCATGTTTGCCCATCAATTACCATAATTATTACTCATCCGTTTTGAAAAGACAATTATTTACCCATGTTAGGCATACCTTAATTGGGCTTAACGTTATGATATTAAAGTAGAGAACGGCCCTTTTCACGTTTTCAAAAACCACCTCACACCCAAGGAAGATTTGAAGGATCCAGGTACCGCTTTCTTAAATTAAATTTGTATTTTTGCAGTAAAGTAAATGTCCTCTGTAATCTCTGGAAATTTCCAATGTTCATGTTTAATAAGACGAGTACGGAAAGAATCAACACCACTTCAAGAATATCCTTGCAAGATTCTTGAAAACGAGATTAGCAAGCTGAGTCTGTTTGAGACCACATCCATATACAGTTTTAATTTCAATGGATATAGCTAAATGGAATTATTCTGTTTTCTAATCGTACAGACGTTTTATTTCAAACAGCAGTTATATTAAACTAAGTGATCAAGTACATTTGGAAACGAAAATAACTGTAACCACGTTAATAATTTATTATTGATGCTTTGACGCATTTTTCATGCATCGCTCGTATCGTACCGGATGTCCACCCATATGTTTGCACATGTAGGTTGTACGATTTTGGCCGTTCTGGGTGCAAAGTTCCATATTCACTCTCCGGTACTCTGAAGAATTAATTTGGGAAGTGATCAGCTTTTTTATCAGTCAATTTGCACATACTACAAATATTCTTTATTTATAATAGGTAGAATGTAGATTCTTACCTCCATCCTCGACACATGCCCTCTCACATTCGTTCCTATACCATGCATATTGGGCATGCGCTTTGCCACTTGAGGATTCACTGGAGTCAACATCCCTCTGACCACATGTAGGGCTATCTGGTTCGTCCTTGCAGCTACGCTTGCAGCTGTAGAGTGTTCTCATCTTTCCAAATACTTCCAAAATATACCCCAGCATGAGCACCATGACACAGATACCAGCCGTCTTGAAGAACAAGGTCATCTTGGCTGTATTGTTTCGTTGGAGGGAATTCTTCCTGGTTTAGGAATAGCTGCTTAAAATTACAAGCAAGGTCTCCCTGCCATCAATTTTTGATTTGATTGAATTGATTCTAGGCTACTTGGAATTCAGAAATACATTCGAATAAAAAATATCCTATTGCCACCCGCTCTTAAAAAGACCCATTTCACCCATGGGGTAATAGACAATTTGACAAAGTAGCTTGTAGCCTAGAATCAATTTTAGTCAAATTAATAATTGATGGTAGGGAAACCTTGCTTTTTAGTATAAGACTTGATGGTTAACTCGTCTCCAGGCGATTGTTGGCACCCCGATTCGTATTTTTCCTTTTGATATCTGATGTTGATGATGATGAAAGCATCAAAGGCTGAAGCAAAACACGTAGTTTTATTTGAACGACTTTCAGCTCTTACGCACAAAACATGTAATTCCGTAAAACTTCTAAATGTAAAGGGTGGGGATTAATTAGTTTGCGTTGTTCTGTGAACGTGGGACTCTTGGAGTCTTGGAGCTAATTGGGGTATTGGGGGAGGTTATATTTAGCAGCTAGCTATAACTAAAGAGTATACGACAATATTTCAATTTCAAATCACGGATCTTGATTTAACGGTTATTTGCTAGCTTGTGCCACTTTTGACAGATATCGAGAAACCGGACACTTAAAAATACCCGGACATATTTGATTAAAATTCAATACCGGCCATAATTAAACGTTTTAAGGCACATAATATGGTCGCAACCATCCGATATTCTTCCGAACGACTTTCATGTCAAGCGCACAAAATCATTATACGAGGCCAGCATCCGGTATTTCAGTGAGTGACGCTCATTGCATACGGATGGACAGACAATTATGTGAGATGAGAGTGGCATGAGTGACAATTTTGGGATTTTTGGTTACATGTATGTGGAGTACCGAGCTCAGTACGATCTGAATGAAAACAGTCTAGAAAAAGAAAAAAAATAATGACGGGAAATTAATGATTCAATGCGACATGATGTGATAGCCTATTATAAATTATAATTAACTGCAGGTTTTGCTAAAGTGTTAAATTAATCATGTTGACCTTGCATTATACCCTGATACAGGCTGACATAGCTCAGTACCAACAACACATAATATTATTATTATGTCTTGCTTAAACTTTTATATATTTGATTATGTGCCCATAAGTACTTGATTTGGATTGATTTTTAAACTCTTCTCATAGCTATAATAACAGACATGAATTTGCATCACCTAAATGTTGGACTGCGCTGTAAACTTTTTCCAAATAAAGGAAATTCATTTCTTATACAAACCTAAGTAAATGTATACGTGTTTATTTGTGGCAAGTTGAGGAAGTAGCATGGCTTCAATCCTGGTAAGCGAGTCTGAAACAGGAACAGGTACAACCATTACGTCAGGGGAAAAGTGATTCTGAAATTCCAAAAATAATTGAAGTCCAACAGGGTCAACGACCAAATATTGGCCGAGATCCTGGAGAAAACCATATCATCATTCGATATAAATTTCATAGTTGAATCTAATTTTAGCCCCTCCGGATTTATTTGAATGCTTTTATATTAAGACTGTGGCCAGCTACCAAGGACATTCAATTAATATTTCGCTTGAGGTGACTGGGCGTTGGCAAACTATAAAAATCATTTGTAAAATCAAAAAATCTTTTACATCTTAAAAAATATATCATGTAGAAATTTTAAATCGAATTTTGCAAGCACTTTCACTACGAGTATTGGTATAGGATGGACTTAGTTACTGGAGCAGCTCACAAGGTCATGCAGGAAAATGGTATCGATGAGAAATCAGACATGGTCCAAACGATTGAAAAATATGTCGCGGCATTAGAGAAATGGGTTGGCTAAGTTGGCCAACATCTCGCGAATATTTCCACTCCATCAGAATAATGCTCTGTATGCCCTTCAGCATAATAATATCACGTTGAAAGAAATCGATAATTCATCATCATCTATGTAAATGAAATATATTTACCTAGTTTGTTTTCTGAACCTCTCTTTTTATGTCATCAATTCATCATGCTCTTCATAATCATAGTTGAAAATAACATCTCATATTTGCCGGTTGTTTGCATAGTAATTGGAGAGGCGATGAGCATGGGCTTATGTAAATTATAATTACGGTGAACTAGTAAAGGCATTCAATTGATATTTTTATCACAAACTTACTTAAGACCCGGAAGTGTCAACATTACTTCAATGCACATCAAGATCGAAATTGAGTGAGGAAGAACATAAAATTGTTGAGCATTTTGCAAATTTTATCGTATTCGAAAATAATAGTCCAGGATCAAATTGCGAGATCTTGACGTAATTCGGTGTCAACCCATCATTCTACCATCATCATGTTATGCACCATTCATATGTCTATCAACCTCAACCAAACATCGTCCACGCTACACACCAGCTTTCTCCAATTTTGTTCAAATCACGATAACAACTGCGTCTTTCTACAAACCGGCAAATTAATTTCCATTAAATTTCTTGGTAACTGGAGCAAAATAGCCCATTCCCAATTGACCGCCTTGGAATCCTCCGGATATGAAAATTGGAAGCCGATCAAACACATCCTTGCCATCCAACATCACATCTCAATATGCCTTGTTCAACTGGGGCAAGCTGCACCAAGTGAAATTGATCAGTCATTATTTCACTATTTTCCAGAGGAATCAAACTGGTGGGAAATGCACCTTACAGCTTCTCACAATTATCCGGATTATCTCATTCTTGAGCTGCCGATAGGTCAAAGGTTAATTATGCGCCTGCCTGACCAAGCACATTGGAAACTGCTGGTTCTTCGAGATACACTTGCCAGTGAAAATAAAACTGCTCAGGTATACCTTAGTTGTAATACATCCCAAAACCATAAAATCTGAAGGGTTAACTTGCCACCTGAGTGAGATAAGCATCTCTGTGGAATGCATTGGCGGCTCTGATTGTTGGATGGGTTATGTGGCCCTCCTTCCATTCTGGAAGGAGGGCCACATAATTTATTAAGAATTATCTGCAGATGATAAGCTATGGGAGGATTATGAAATGGTATAATCATGGTGTTAATTGATTCTAATTTAATTTACGTAATTTTATTTGCTATTTGTCCAACATCTAAAAAAAGTAAAGTAAATTCTACGGAATAAACGAAGACACTGAATTAAATCTACACCAAGAAAAACTGATTTTGCATCTAGCCCGATTCCAAATCATTTCACCCCCAAACTCAAACAAGCATATTATGGCGCATCCCAACCACAACCAAAAGACCTTGGCAAACTTCCCACCCAACTTTGCTGATTTGAACGGCTCAAGTTCCTCCACAAGCCTGGTAGGCGATATCACCTTCAATCTGTCTTGAACCCGGTGGGAGTGCATGTTCCCATTGTGCTCCACCTTCCACCTGGCATATATCCCGGCTTCCACAATCCTCCTAAAATTCCCTGCCGGCTTCAGATTATCCGGAGGAAGGAAGCCGAAAGACATCGCACCCATGTTCATCTCCTTCTTCCCAACCCAGCAACCCCGCCCATTGCTCTCCACTCCCATTTCGCCCCTGGTCTTCTCCTTAAGTTCATTTAGATTTCCCAGCACGGTCATGACCCTTGCCCAGTAGTTGACGAAGACGAAGGCTCCACCGAAGCAGAGCTTCTCCAGGAAGCGCTGGGGATGAGCCTCTGCAATCCCCTCCAATATCATGTTTCGGAAGGACTGCATGTCCGGAGCATATCTCACCCCATCATCCAGATAAGGAGCCAATGTGCTATTTAGCATTGGCAAATATTTATCGTTCCATCCCAACAAGGTATACCCATCCAGTTCCATCTCATCCAAGGAGGAATATCTCTCCACTTCCGGTGGACTAATCAGGTAGCTCGTGACAGATCCCGAGTAAGAATTAACCAGGACCAAACAAGCCATTCCCCAAAGGACGAGCAGGACATCCTTGCCATGAGCTTCTAAATCAGTTCCAGAGTTACCTGGCGTGAGTAGACCAGAGAGGAGATTGAGCAGCGAGAATTTACTCTCCCTTCTTGACAACCACTTGGCTCTGGCAATTTGCAAAATGTAAATGCTCAGGATGGACAAGCCCAAGGAGAACCAGATATTGCTATCGAAATTTCCCATGAAGCCAGAGAGTGACCAGAATGTTTCTCCCTTTTCTCGTTTTTCATTGCAGTATACAAAGTTGTATGGCTCCGAAGGTAATTGGACAAAACTGGGAGTCCTTTTATCATTTCCGATTGAGCTAGTCTGGTTATGGTAAAAGTTCCACAAGGAATATACTTTTCTAGTTCCCCTTAGAAAAGGAAGAATGGTTGAGGCTCGCCTCTCTCCCAGTTCGCCTAGACCCCCGTCTCCAAACTTGTTACCGACCGACTTATTCACTGATGAGGCTATCAACTCAAAAATGTTCACAATCGCTGCAAATGGATGAGAACGCGGTTTATTCTCATTCCCCCAAAAGTCCCGTATTCTTGGAAACTTTGTCAAAGTTTCCTCTACCAGCTTTTGGGTCACGTCTGGGGAGTCCACGTATATTTGGCTTGACTCCTCCGTCTCCATGGTTGCTATGCAGTACTTGAAAAAATGTCCATAACATTGATGAAGGTGAAGAAATTATTATTGGTCGCGTAGAAAAATTTCAAGAAAAACGAGCGATCGACTATAATATGGGTGAACTATGCTCGTGCAATAATAATGCAAAAATAAAATAATTTTCCATCAGCCGGCCACTTTTCATGTCAGTTTCATAAATGCTCAAGGCTATATTATTATCCTGGTTGTTGGTGACAAGCTGATTAGCCATAGGGGGAAAAATCATTGTTGATTGGACATTTTGAACTCACTAGTCCCAACTACGGATATATTTAATTATTCAAAATTGATACTTCTATGACAAGTTAGGACTATTTAATGTAGGCTTTGAATCTGTACATTACGTAATGGTACACTGGGACAAAAATGCTGTCAGCAGCGACAGTTCCGGAGTTACTGGTTCGACAAAGTGGACTGACTGGACAATGCTGAACTGACTGAACAAATTACATGTCATCATATAATGGGCTTATTTGATGGAATGACAAACTTCCATGAAATTTTGAACTGGCTAAATGCTTCCGGATTTTCAAAAAACTTGCAAAGTAACTGCTGCCATAATATAGGAAATAATTTGTATTTTACTCATCGATAATTGATGCCGTGACATTTCATGATTATGTGCAGGGTTAGCCAAAAATTTAGTTTAATTTAATTTTTGGAAAGCACCTGGAGTGAGTAGGGTTTTGCAAAGGTGTCTTATAAGTATCCAGTTGATTTAATTTTGAGCCTTATATTGACAATTACATAATATAATAATAATAATATATCATCCTGATTATCAGTTTCCTCAAGCTCACTTCATCTTCATTCTTCATACTTCATTCAACGCATTTGCCAGTGCATTGCATTGGGATCGCTCTCGCTAGCTATATATTCAACAAGCTCGTGTGGAGCCCAAGCCACTGAACAAAGTGATTCATCTTATTGTAAATATATACACAAGTCAAAGCTAAGTAAAAAAAGCGTACAACTTTGCTTGTGTTGATCCATGCTATATGAATGTAATACTTAAGCTGTGAAGATGGCTTGATGTAAAATGTTCCTCTATCTCTGCTGAATATTTTTTTGTGTGAATGACAATATGAAATGGGGCACATAGACAGGGCGAATGATTAATTACTGCCTTGACTTCCATGCGTTTGACCATTTTGTTCATATTTAATAATAAGCGTTGCAATTGATTGACACTCTTTACCTGACACATTATATAAACATAAGTCAATTCACGTTCTGGGATATAGCAAAAAAAAATGTAGTTCATGGAGAACCACTTTTATGTCCGTATTATAAATTAAAACACTCTGTAATAAATAAAAGCGACACAGAAAACTTATTCTTGTGCAGAGAATGATTTTCCCACCATACTAAAAAAAGCTGATTACATAATCCCCACAAACCGAAGAGCAACAAAAGCAAATTTTTCAAAATCCCATGTTATCTCGATCTGTACAAGTGTAATTGAGGTTGAGAAATTTTGTTACAATTTATCGCAACAATTGTAATTGTGAATGGAAATAAACCTGTTAAAAAAAATATTTGATGTTTTTGATGTTTATTGGGTCTTTTGATATTATCTCGATGATAAGTTCTCACTCATTACAACGATTAGTTTGATTAGTTTAATTACATCGATGGAGGAAGACAACAATTTATTTGGGAAAATTTAGATCAGCCTCCTAACAATTAATTTAATTACTTTGGGATTCCTCCTGTTCTCATGATTACTAAATATGAGCTTTGATAAGGGATATGATAGTCCGCTGGACGCTAAGAAGTTAGCTCACTCACGGTTGTCTTACTCACGTGTTGTCGGCCCATATTTGGCAACATTGTTCCCGACAAAAAGTTCGAAGCAATTATATGTAGTTTCAGAGCAGGCTTACAAAAAGGTTTTGATATGAACATGTTTTCAACAAATTTTTGGGATTGGAAATTCCAATATTCCCAAGCCGACTGTTATAATTTCATTCATAATAAAATAAACAAACCTGAAACTCTGTAGTTGAAGGTTGATCGGGTTCTGGTCATAGCAAACTTGCCTGGTCTGGTATTAAATTTACAATATTATATTATGATGAGGGATCACAATCATATTATCTTCATGTATTTTATATGAGGATCAATTGAGAAATGAGCTCAAGCTCAAATATAAAACATTGCTCAATATATTATTCTCATTCATCGTTTTGATGGATCATTCATACTTTTTTCATGAATAATTTTGTTCACACAGTTCATTCAGTTTCAGATTGCATAATACTAATCAAAGCAAAAGCAAAAGATGATTTTACATGAATGATGAACTAGTTGATGCAATGCGTTTATCGTCTGGTTATTTTTTTGTTGTCTGTTAGTTACAAAAACTGATGCTAAAGTTTAACATCAGACACCCAGAAAGGAAATACGTAGTCGTAGTGGGTTCAGAACAAATCACCTGCAGACGAAGACGTCAATGTTTCTGGTTTTAAATGTAACTATTACAGCCACATTTCACCATTGTCACGTTCACAACCAAATGCAAATGATGCGGTTTATTTATAAAATACATTTCAGAAATCAAAAGAGGAATTGCAATTTTCTATTTTCAGTGGCGGTTACGTTTTTTTTATAGAAATGAGAGACCTCAGCATCAGCAGCGCTAGTAAAAAAACGATCAAGAGGTTAAAAGTTGTTAAAACATCTAGCTACAATTATAGAATGTAAATGAATGGCTAATGACATAATCCAACATTCAATCATGAAAAGGTGGTAATGCCATTGCTATTGCTATGGATCATTAATTGCACGAGCATGAATTCCTCATTGACAGTGAACAATTGAATGGATTGAAGATGTATCAATAAAATCAGCGCATTGTTAGCTATCACTCCAATCAATCGCCATAAAGTACAATCTTGTAACAATACTTAAGTATCATCAATGAATATTAAAAGTGACATGAATGATGATATTAATGACAACCTTCATATTATAGAATCTGAGAATCTCTAATGTAAGGATGAGTTAGACCAAGACAAGATAAAGATTATTGAAGATATTTTTTATTATATCCAAGTTCATAATAAAAGTAAAATAAAATATCTACTTATCTGACCATCCATCCATCCATCCAGAACAGATGTACAGCTTTAATGTGTTCACTTACTTCTCACATTTTGTGCTCTTGGGCAAACTAGCAAAAAAATAAGTATACTTACTCGCAATTATAGTCAGTCATAATTATCTTCATTTGTATCATAATATTGTTACAAGAACTAATGTTCTGCTTCATTCCACTGCTCGCTCATTGCCAGTGAACTGATGCTTGATGGCGATGGGGAACTTCCTCATCTAATATTGAATAAAAATGATTATGCAATGCTCATGAATGTAATTGGCATGGGACATGACATGCTGAAAACAAACAGTAAGTAACAATCATATCGTGAGATGAGTTGAAAACATGCAATCAAAGGTCAGGGTCACAGTTCCCATGTCTACTCTGTAATGATAATAAAATACCTAAATATGATAACAAAAATATTATGTATAAGGAATGGGAAAAATATAAAGTAACGAGATGTCGATTAGGCAATAACGCTACGAAATGATATGCATGTAAACATATTATATATAAGTAAACTTGGGAGGAAGTAACAAAGGAAACAAAGACGGAATGATTATCTTGTTTACTGTAAAAAAAAAATATGAAAGAAGCAAATAAAATAGTTATGTAATCATTTCCCTTCCAGTCCTCTTCAAGATGTCAATGGACACGAACACGGAATTACAAAAGCTCTAGAGAATTTTGCTGAGGGCGACATAACCTGATTTTGACACGGAAATTGATTGTTGTGAGCTTGAGCATTTTAGATTAAATGTGAAGTTTCAATAAGAGTTACATTTGCCTGAATCTGCTTTAGTTATAGAACAATAATATTTTGTGCTATATAACTCCAGCAATTAAAATCTCTACAAAATTAATTTTCTCGTGAAAAAGTTTGTTAGCGTCTGCGGCTTTCCAAGTTTCAAGTCCATTTGACCTTGTCTAGTAAAATAATTACCAAGCTATTTTATTGGTGGCATCTATTAATCCAATCCATCTTCTATCTACCTTGATTTTACAAAAAAAAAAGACTTTTTTTAGATGTAATTTGTCTGACGTCACCTATAAACCATACAGCGGACCACATGCGTGTAATTTACAACAAATAATATAACAAGTTTAGTTTTTTTGTGGATAATTATGGGAACCGAAATGTAACATATTTTACGTCGGACGTCTTGGTAGCTAATCTAAGAAAAAATTAATCAACTGGATGACTCTGTTATTATGCAAGATTAGAACTAAACAAGGAAACATTGTACTTTATCCAAGATTCCGCAGACAATGAGAAAATACGTGAGGTCTCCCAGTAATTATTGAGGAGATTAAAAGTGTTTTAAAGCGCATATAACAAGCGAATGAAACATATTAGATAAAATGGCAGGTGTTAGTTCGGATCCTCACGTAATCAACATGGAGAAGCTGAGGAGTTACGACCAGGTAATAAGAACCTTGCAAATAATTATATCAAAAAATTTCAAAATATTTTAATAATCGACCTAATTTGCTTATTTTATTGTATTTTTTTAAAGTTGTCCCAGGACATGCGTGACATGTTCAACACGGGTCGGACAAAAGATATTTCGTTCCGACTAAAACAATTAAAAAATCTACTCCGCCTCTACCGCGAAAATTGGGAGCGTTTTCAGGATGCCCTTCACAGGGATCTGAAGAAGCCCGTGGGGGAGTCCAAACTGATGGAGCACTCCTTCCCCATTCTGGATGTGAAATATGCCATCAAAAATTTGAAAAAGTGGACAAAGGCCCAAGTGCTTCCAATATGCGTGGGCTGTGTGAGTGATAAGTCATATTACAGATATGAGCCATTCGGAACGGTCCTGATCATTGCGCCGTGGAATTATCCTCTGCAATTGGCTTTTGGGCCTCTATGTGCAGCTATTACTGCGGGTAACTGTGCTGTGATCAAGCCGTCTGAGCTGAGTCCGAATTGTGCCGCGTTGGTGGAGGAGTTGGTTCCGAGATATTTGGATAGTAGCTGCTACAAAGTTGTTACGGGTAACTAATTACTTAAATGTAGCAAAAATAAACTAATTAAAAATTGCCGACATCGTTAAATCAATCTTAATCTTGATCTGTTATTGATATTTAAGGTGGTCCAGAAGTTGCTCAAGGACTTTTAAACGAGAAATGGAATTTCATTTTTTATACTGGCTCAACGTCGATAGGAAAAATTGTCTATAGTGCAGCAGCCAAATCACTTACTCCAGTTTGCCTGGAGTTGGGAGGAAAAAGGTACAAATATGAAATGGCATATCTTCATTTTTTCTACAAAAAAAGTATTAATCACTCAGAAATTAAAACCATCTCGTATTTTATTACTAATTTTCCAGCCCGGTCTATATCGACTCTACCACCGACATGAAGAAAACCGCCCAAAGAATAATGTGGGGCAAATGTCTGAACTTAGGCCAAACCTGTATTGCCCCTGATTACATCCTCTGCAACAAACAAGTGGAGGAACGCTTCGTTCAAGAATGTCGTCAAGCCATCCAGGACTTTTTCGGACCAAACCCACAAATGAGCAATGATATTGGAAGGATTGTTAACTCGCGTCACTTCCACAGGATAATCAAATACCTTCAGGAAACTAAAGGGAAGGTGGTTGTGGGTGGAAAGCATGACGAAAGGGATTTGTGGATTGAGCCCACCATTGTGACAGAAGTGGATCCAGAGGAGCCCCTTATGACTGAGGAAATATTTGGACCACTTCTGCCCATTTTCAGGGTGAGAAGTGCAGATGAGGCTGTGGCATTTATTAATCAGCGACCCAAGCCATTAGCCTTGTATGTCTTTACTGGGGATAGCAGCGTCACCAAGAAATTTAAGAGGGGGACCCAGAGCGGGAGCATGGTCGTCAATGACTGCATTCATCAATCTGCATGTAAAAATTTAAGAAAACGAATGTTTTTTTCTCTGATCTTGAAATCAAATTATTTGCTAATTTGTCTGTCTTTGCTGTTTTATAGTGATAGACTTACCATTTGGTGGAGTTGGAGACTCCGGTATTGGGCAATATCACGGGATATTCGGCTTCCAGACATTCAGCAACCCCAGGTCAATCGTGGAGAGGAGCTTCTCCACAATTGAAAACTGGATGGTGTACAGAACGAGACATCCCCCTTATATAAGTTTCAATACGAATCTTCTATCTTGGGCAGTTGAAAATGCTGATTTACTCTTTGTTAACCCGTGCCGTTACCTCCCTTACTTGATTATGTTTTTGTTGGGTCTCCTCGTCATGTACGGGATTCAACTCAACGAAGTTTAATTTTTTTAAATGTTTACATCTTTTACCTTTTGGCAAGATTCACCATTCCTATAAAATAAATAATTAAAGTATTTCGGAAATGGATTTCATGAATGGTTTTATTTTCGAATGAGTTTTTTTTGTGACTTTGGAGATCCATGTAATATTTTTAGTTATTTTTAATTTTAAATGTTCCATTTTATGAAGTTTTCAATAGTTTTTGCAAATGCGAAATTTATCCACATTGCATTTTTAAGTATGGTGAGAACAAAGGCCAAAAACGAAAAGAGGACTTACTTACAACCAGAAAATGTTAATTCTTGCTAATATGTAGATACTTTATTTTATTGTAGACTAACTTTATTTCATAGTAAACTGTTTATTTTTCCGATCATAATTTTCTCTAAAAATTACACCCATTTAAGTAAGCAGTTTAAGGTTACAGTAAAACTAGTAGATTGTGATAAATATCTCTCTCGGTAATGTCATTGTACACTTACGAATACCTTCTGCAAGAAACAAAAATGATCATGGTCAATTCAATGCCGTTGATAAAGTTTGAAGAGACGGTGATGGTGATTAGATCTTAAAGTGGTCATCATTCCCATTATGTCGTATTACGGTTTCCCATCCTATGTGGAATCTGGAAATATAAAGAAGGGGAGTCTGATGTGACGTTAAGCACGATTTTTCATGTAGGTAACCAAGCCACAAAACGGGACTTTTCATGTATTATTGTCAATTTTGGCATATATTAGTCGTATTAAATAATGGGCTTACCTACTTTGTCGCTTAGCTAGTATCATTTATGCACTTTAAACTCATGCGTTCGGCGACTTGACGTGTCCAGAAAAGTTTCATCACAATATCGACAATTATAATGGCGCTCCTTGGTGTGCCGGAAATGGATATGCTCTTTCAACCTATCCTCCCGTGAATAACTCGCTTGACAAAAAAAGCATGAGTAAAGTTTCTCCCGAAGGTGCCAGAGCATGTGCCGTTCCAGATTTCTCATTACGGGGAAATTCTTATCGCACAACTCGCATTTATAGACCCTCTTTCCTGTTTTAGGGTCGATGTGATGATATGGCACTCTCTCAAGTCGTGGTGGCTTTTTCTCTTTTTTTATTGTAGGATCGTGTTGACGACCGTGATGCTTTAAGCCTTCCGGGGTCTTAAATGTCCTCTCGCATTGCTGACATTGGTAGGGGGTAGCATCGGAGTGCACCTTGGAATGACTGGATAATGCTGAGGCTGTCCAAAACAGCTTGCCGCATTCTTTACACTGTAAATGTCGTTCAGTTTTTGTTGAGTGTACCGTCATTTTGTGCACGTGGAGCCCATATTTTCTAGAGAATTCTTCCGGACAAAAAGGGCATATTTGAGGACGCTCCTTGATTTTGCCAAGTAGGTGATATTCGAACTCAATTCTCGGACCAAATGTCTTTTGACAAAAGATACATTCAAATTGGTTACTACCCTCTAGGTCATGATACTGCCTTAGGTGTGTATTGAGTACTCGAAGTTCTTTATATCTTTTGCAGCAAATATTGCATTCAAATTTTCTCTCTTGACGGGCGTGACGAGCAAGATGGGTTTTTATTCTGTCGGAAGCATATTCCTTTTTGCATAGTTTGCATTTCACCATCACCTTCACTGCATGAACCTTCTCGTGGGTTTTAAGGTTCTCTTTGAAAGTGAAGCTTTTGGAACAGAGGGAGCATTGGAAAGGTCTCTCGCCAGTATGAATTCTGCGGTGACAGTTAAGATAAGTAACGGTTGGAAATGTTTTCGGGCAAAATTCGCAAGTAGTCTTGCTAGCCATTTTATTGACAGTAAAGCCCACTTTTCACAAGTTATATTCAATGTTAACTGAAAGCTAAAATATGAAATAATTAGCTTGATTGTCTATTCAGAAAACCTCGCAGGAAATGAACATGGTTGTAGTCGGGTGAGAATAAATAACCGACTGCGCCGCTGCACTTGTGACAATAAACATTGATGGGCTCTATACATTGCTGTGTTGAAAGCAAAAGGCAAAACAATCTCAATGTCTAATACTACATGTTGCGAAAAGCTGAAATGGGGATTACATTGTATATTATTTATGTATTTTATATTACATGGGAAGGGTGAGGAACATGGCTAATGGGTATATAAACTTTGTCAGTTTCTCCCTGGTTGATGTTGATGCTATTGTTGTGCCCTTTGTTGTTTCTCAGCGGAACGGTGTGGCTTGGTTTGGCTTGTCCATCTTGTCTGATATAAAATATCAATTGTAAATTAGAGTCATTTCTGCTGATAATTAGACATTTGACTAATTCGGCACATTGTCATGGTCATGTTTTCTAATTGTAAGTTTTCTAATCATCGGTATAATGGTTGAATCTAATTAAAATTAATAAATGAATGATTTAATTATGACTTTCCAAGGAAAAATTAATTTAATAGGAATTCTTTGAATGTGACCTGATTTTATGTTACTGCTCCCAGTAGAATAAAATGGAAGAAAAGTATGCAGCCTAAGAATATCGTTGGGGAACAAGCTCAAGAGACGATCGAGTGTAATATTTAATTGTCCTGTCCTTCTGATCCCACATTTGTCTTGTCATCTACTTATACAAAGTGAAGGTCTGCGATCTTATCATATTGGATTAAACTCGATTTGATGCAATTATCATATTGACATTGACAGTTTGACACCATGAAGCTCATCCTGTCAGTCATCCTCTTCGCCTCCCTGTTTCATTCCTCCCCTGCGAACACCAAAGCAGATAGTAAAAAAATCAAGGCTGAAGTACGCAAAATAATGAAGGAGGAAGGTGTGCAAGAATCCAGACTAAGGTCCCATCCACCCCCTCCCTCCAACGTTCCAAAATTCTTCAAAAACCCAATCCTGGACGAGCCCATCTCTGAACCATCCATACTCCATCATAACAACTCGTATTACATGGTCCGCTCCAAGAACCACACGATCGAGATATTAAAGTCCCGCCGACTTTCCAACTTCCGCCAAGCGGAACGGCATGCGATCTACAATTCTAAAAACCTGAATGGAACCGTTCGAGCTCCAAAAATCTATTCCATCTCCGGTGACCTCTACATCTACTTCTCCCTTGCGGACGACGAGGAGGAAGATAATCATCGACTCCACGTGATGAAATGCAATGACCCCCGGAATCCTATGGGGAAATGGGGCAATGATAGCCTTTTCCTCCAGGAGCAGATCCTGGACCATGATGGGACCATCCTCCAGCATGGGAACGGGTCCTACTTCATTTGGTCGGGGAAGCCCCTTTCGGATGACAACGTCTGGAATTTGTACATTGCCAAGATGGAGAATCCGTTGAAGCTCGTGGGGCCAAGGGCGCTATTGAGAGCGCCAAAAATGTATTGGGAGAAGCGTCGCTATCCAAGTAACAGGGCGCCATTTGTTCTGGAGCATCATGGGAGGAACTTATTGGTCTTCTCGGCGTCCTGTCCGGAGGATCCGGATTGTTGTTTGGGGATCATGGGAGTGGATGGGGGGAAGGATCCGATGCTGGCCTCCAACTGGTGGAACGACATGGGTCATTGTGTCTTTGCAAGGAATGACAGGGAAAGGGTGTGGGGACCGGGATATGCATCGTTTGTGGGGTCACCAGGTGAAAAATAAAATTAGGAAAATCAACTTGTAATTGTTGATGTCAATTAACTTGCATATCAAATTTTAATTGGACCACGTTGGTTAATTTCAAAGACGAATCTGAGACATGGATGGTATACAGCGCCTGTGTGGCCATGGACTGTAGAAATCGGACGGTCCGGACTCAAAAAATTGAATGGGAAGCCAACACCCCAAAGTTTCCAACTGCGCTGGGGATCCATACAGAATCAAAGTTGCCAAAGGGAGAATAATGACATGTTTCAAGATTATGAATATAATAATTTTAACGAAACGAAATGGCATTAACGATAAAGTGATTGTTTTATAAATTGCGAGCCTATTCGATTTGCTTTGCTACAGGTATGATTTGTTTAGCAATTCAATTCTGCATTTTTATTGTTTTGCGTAATAATAAATTTCATTTTATGATTGCATAATTAGGTTGAATGAATTGTAATTGTTTTTCCGGTTGGCATTGCATATATATTGCCATCTGAAAATATTAAAAAGTTTAGCAGATTTTATCTAGCTCTGCACTTTAGCGGAATGCACATGGGCATTAAATGACACGGTAAATGTATCAGAAATGAAGTATTCAGTATTTCACGAGCAAAACATTATTCATTTGCCACACCATTATTCTTACCCCTTCCATATTATTCTTCGTTCAATCATTCTCCATGAAAAAAAGTAGGCTCAAAGAAACATGTTCTGCTACTCAATACTCAAGCATAAAATATGCCTAGTTAAGCGTAGAGAAAGAAAATGATCTGATTATGCGATATAGCAAAATAAAGTAAGGTATTGACAGAACGAGCTACGAGCTCTGAGGGAGTAGAGATTGTCTCATGTGAAATCATATCGGTACTTCTTGACAGATCAGCTTGTGTACAGTTAAGTTAATACTCCAAAATGTAAAATTCGTAATAGTTCTTAATCGTAACCAGGCCGGCCCTTGTTCAAGTTGTTATCAGGAAATAATTGAGTAAATTTTTGCGCGGGAAAAGTTTATGAATGAAATGACTTTTACGTTCATTCATAAACTTTTCCCGCGCAAAAATTTCCTCAATTATTTCCTGATAACAACTTGAACAAGGGCCGGCCTGATCGTAACCTGCTCAAGATGAAAATTTAATACAAACGAGCACATTATGTGAGTTAAACAAAACTCAAATAAGTAAAGAAATAAAATGGATATGAAGAGGAAGCGGCTATTTGAGAGAGAATATCAAGGCATTTGTGATAATAAGGAATTATATAGCTTTACCAAAATACAATTAAGTTACAAAACTGCAAGTATTATATTATCCGTTAGTTCATGGTTGTTTGAACAAATGTATGAACGGTTGGGATGTTAATGAGCAGAATGGATGGGATGTTAGAGAATTTATTTTATTACATTACTAGTAGTCCTATTAGCAAAATATTATTGCAAACGGTAATAGAATAGTAACGAGAAGGATGCTGACTGAAGTGCAAGTGCGTTGTCGTAGTCTGCCTGTCCCAAACTTGCTATCGTGATCATTATCACTTTATCACTATCAGTATCAGTCATGATAATGATGATGATGAGGATAAGCTATTAAACAGTTATAGTGAGAGGCTCATTTAGCAAGCATACACAAATCCAACATCACATAATTATATTATTATAGGTAGCGTCTCCGCAACATTGTATTTCTTGAACTCATATGCAATGCAATACATAATATCTAAATGCAAATGCAACAAAGAAACTGGCTTAGAGGATTTCCTTCTTCATGAAATACATTAGGCAGAGGCAGAGGTATACAAGCAAATGCATTGCAGACTTGCTTGGTTAAAATGCTTATAAGCAGTCCCTAATTTACTATGGGGGCTGAGCGTACAGCCGGCACGTGGGTCCAGATAACCTCATTTCAGGTCATAACTGAAATGTACGGGAATG
>JAQIXQ010001015.1:0-18242 GCA_034700485.1 Pseudosinella alba
TTTTTTACGTTCCCATTTCCTTCGGCCTTATGCCTCACCTGTAATAATATCATGAATAGTGAATGTAATTGAAAGTGAAAATAGGGAAGAGGAGGCGGAAGGCACACATTTCAACCTTTTCCCTCTCGTCGGGCTACATGGGAAATTGAAAATAGAAACTGATTTATGGCCAAATATATTTCTTCCCAATGGCTAATTTTTTCCTGATGTGTTTTTTCTTTCTCAATAGGATCCGTGGAAAAAGGTTATGTGTGTACCATCTGGGAAGCATGTTAACATCAAATTGCATCCCAAACTGTGGCTGGCTAATCCACAATTCTATGGACTTGTATTTAAGGGCATCCTCGCCAATAAAAATGGGTGAAAGGCTCACGATAACCTATGTGGATCCCTTACTCCCCACTTGGGAACGAAGTAGGTTGCTCTGGCAGGAGAAAGTCGTATCCTGTGCCTGCTCCCGCTGTACGGATCCCACAGAAAGTTGTACTTTCTTCTCCGCCATTAAATGTCCGGGTAAAAATGAGGAAAGGAGTGAATGTGAAGGATACTTACTCCCTACTGACCCATTAGCGGTTGCTTACTCCAGGAGGCTGGAGGGATCTTGTTGCTGTTGTTTCTCTGAGATGGGAGAAAAGGTGGATCATGATGATGCTGGGGCTGACGAGAGGAACGGAGAAAAATTATGTGAGGGCCAGGCAGAGGTAGCAGACTGGAAGTGTAATGTTTGCTTGATGAGACAGCCCTGGGACTTCATCCGGAATAAGTTAGACGGGATGAGGAATTTATTCCTCCAAGATGTTTCCGTTACGACCGGTAATAATAATAAGGCGGAGGGAAAGGAACATGAAAATCTGGAGGATGTGGAGCGGATTCTGGCCAAAATTGACAATTTCGTGGGGAAACGAACCACGCACGTGAATCATTTCATGGTGGTGAGAATGGAGCTGGAGCTACTGGCCAGAATTTCCAGGCTGTTGGAAGGGGGTCAGGTGCCTTTCAACCAGATGGAGAGGTCGGCTCTGAAGATGATTGAAATGTGCAAGAAAGGGCTGAAGGTTGTTAACGTCCTTTGTCCTGGCTTGAACAGGGAACGAGGTTAGCAGAAGAGGAGGGAATTAAATTAAATTATGGCCAATTTTTTAATCTAATGAAATCATTATAATTGGTTGGAGTGGATATGGGGGGAATAATTTTATATAAAAATATACTTTCTTTTGGATGTGTTTAGGACGGCTGCTCTACTTTCTCCAACAAGCATTGGTAATTAACCTCATGTTCAAGATTTCCAAAGCGATGAGGCAGCTGCAACCTCCATGCAAGGAGTCATTATCGCATGAAGAGCTCACCAAACGCTTCCAAGAGGTTCTACTCGCCAGAAAGGAAGTTTATGAGATATTCGCGTTGGCTGAGGAAGGGGAGAACGCTGAGGAGAGGAGGATGCTCAAAGCTGTTCAGCATGACTCGATTGAAATTAGACTGCTAAAGAAGCACTTTAAATATCATCAGAATAATAATAATGGTCATAATCATGTTATTATTGGTACTACTAGCAATAAGTATAACTGTGCTAATCCAACTGTTCTGTGAAAGTTGATATTGAATATTAAATATATTATAGAATATACACACATACACTTAGGTTAGCTAAAGATATATGGTTATAGATAGTCATAGGCATACTGTATTTTTATATATAAATCATATAACTATGAATAAAAAGTTATTACAAATCATTTAAAATGAAATATAGGACATGTTTATCATTGGATATTTCTAAAGTATAAGTCTATTGGGAGTACGTAGGAGTAGGACTAAATTTATTTGTTTATCAGCGATTTTAGTTCATTCCTCTTTCAAATCTTGCATGCTCCGTTCCATCGTAGTGGACCCTGCTTATCGTCATCTTATTTTGAGAATGGGGAACGGATATGAACCCAGCATGCATGGCATAATATACTTTTGAACTGCTCAGTTTATCTAACTTGCTAGGAGAAATGAATGAATTGACATGGGAGTGAGGATGACAGAAATTTATCTCACCTAATTTCTAAATGGGCAAGTGTAATCTTGGTCATTTTGTAACTCATCGAGTACCGTATAAGCTAGAAGTTCAAAATCTGACTGCAGTTAGAATAGTAAATGCTTTAATTTAATTTTAATTTACAATGAAACCTATTTTTAAAATTGGGGTAAGTTGAGACTATAGATATACCCTACCATTAAATGTAATTGAGTCGACTGGATTAATACTTGCCATTTCCTACTTTCCTGTAAAATTTCATTCCACAGAGGACTTTATTATCAAATCTACTGTTCGGATGGATATGGATATTCCTGTTCCATCAAATGGACTTTCACATTGTCAATGGGCAGACAATTCCTCCATTCCAGTTTGTCATCGAGGAAGAACTAGTTCCAATCACGGGAGAGAATAATAATAATGAGCCCGGATTTACATTACCCATTCTCCGATCATTTCTGGAGCCCTGTGACATCCTCACCCTTGAAACGGCATCATGTTCCGAAGAAGAATATGAGAATAATGATGACTGCCTCCCCCAAAAGACTGACAACTGTGACCACTCCAAAGAGCTCTTCTGCTTATCCGGAGTATGCCTCCCAAATTGCCATCCCCACAAGGAGATGTATGACCATGTTGAAGGCAAGTGCTTCCGGAAGGTGGGGAGCGATTGTAGAATTCAAAACACATCCACCCTAACCACCTCCACCGTTGTGGTTCCACCTTGTGAACGGAACGCAGATTGTGAGCGGGGCCAGTGCCGCTGTGCCAAGGGCTTCAGCTATGATCACAACTTCAACAAATGCGTTTTGTATTCGGGCTACAATCAGCATTGTAATGATAGCATGAGCTGCGATACAAAATCGGATATTTCGTGCCGAGAAAATCAATGCCAGTGCAAGTCTCCCACAACCCAATACTTTCACTTGAAGAGGAAGCGATGCTACATCTTAATAGGTGAAGTGTGCTCAAATGGCCTCCAATTCTGCCCCGATAGCAGCGCCTGCTTGAAGAGATCCAAAATGAATAAAGGGAAGGAGGAACAAATAATAAGCTCCTCTCCAGAGAAAGGAGGTCACCCCAGATTACACCAACTTTATCAAGATCAGTTTGATGAAGATGATGACGCGGAGGGAGGGGAGGAATACTTTATCGGGATTTTGAATGAAGAGGATGCTGAGGACGGAACGGAATTTGTTTGCAAATGCAAAAAGGGTTACGGGGTGACAAAGGACAAGAGATTCTGTCTCGGGCTACACGGCTCTAGATGCAATACCCTCCACCGTTGTAATACAGAACGGGGCCTAAAGTGCTACGATGGCAGTTGCATCTGCTCCAGGGAAAAGGAACAGGAGCAAGTTTACAGTGAACTATTCCAAACCTGCATCACTGTTCCAGGCGCAAGTTGCACTAATTATTATGATAATGAGACTGTCGGAAATCCCGACATTTGTGCTGTGGGCGCCACCTGCAAAGAAGGAAAATGCATCTGTGATGACAACCTAACAGCCTTATCTGCCGGCCATGCCTGTGTAAAATCCCATGGGACTCGGTGTCAGTTTTCGGAAGAGAATGATAACCCATTTGATCCCCAGTGCAATCACGAGATCGACTTGGAATGCAATAAAAATGAGGGAACGTGCTTATGCCAAGGCGCAGACCAGTTTTATGACGTGAGCCAAGGAAAATGCCGGACTTTTGAGGAAATTAAAGGGAAAATCCCCGTGATTCACTTTACCCCACCGGATGACAGAGAATACAAGTTTCGTTCGGGAAGGAATGGGGCTGGAGCCAGAATAACTTTTCCAATAAATTTTGGGTTTTTCGTAGTAATAACAATGATGCTAACTAAAATAAGCTGTTTACCTTCCTCGTAATTTTATTTATTAGTTGATATAATTATTTTGTAAATATATTTATGTCTTAAAAGCGAGAATAAAGTCGGTTGGTTCGGTTCTAAACTTTTTACTCAAGAATAGTAAGCGACGACTACGGAATACCCTTCCCCATTCTTTTCCATCGTCCCCACCCCAAACCCAACATGAGTTACGGAGTCCGATCGAAGCACGGCATGATTAACGGAGGATTTTACTTTGCCCGGAGTCTTGCTTCCGGTGTACCAGTTTTTAATTGCGTATTCGCAATCCTTGGCTAATGGCAAAAGTTCTCCTCGGTGAGACCAGAGATTCTCGTGGAAGCCGGAGTGGGAAGCGTGGAGTCGGTTGGATTGGGCCAGTTTCTCTGCATGAGCGTGAGCCAGCTTGTTTAGCTAATAAGTATTTTGAATGGGATGAGAGAGGAAATGAAAATTGGCAATAATTAATTAATTAGTCCTGTTTTAATATGGAAATATAAAAGTTCTCTTAGGTGGCAGGATTTTTACCTCTTGGTCCAACTCCAGTGGACGTGCACCATTCTGCGTCCTGTAATGATTATGAATTTTCAGTGCCACGGAGCGGAAACCCCCATCCTTATGGACGCTTCGTGGGGTAGATGATGATGAGGGACCGTGAGCAGATACGCTGATTATTAGGAGGGCTGCAAAAATGCAAGTTTTTGCGAATGGAAACATTTTTCCCTTTTCGTGATTAAAAAAATTAGTTCAACTTCAGCCACAATTTGTACCCCTGTCTCTACCTATCTTCAATTACAGTTTAACTGCCTTTCTATAATGCAGCGTGCTATTTATGCCCATTCCTATTATCTACGGATGGTTGGACTAACCCAGAAGCGAATGGGACGGAGGAGGAAACTTACTTACCTTAATGGAATAGGTCACGAGAGAAGGACATAAAGTCTTGCCTTACTTTATTGGCTAATGAGCGAAGGAGATCATTGAGACCAGAGTCTACATTCAGAATCTACTTATTTCTAAGAAAAGGTATTACGGAAATTGTACTCACGCTCAAAAGTTTAGAATGGATTTTGTCTTATCATGATTAGCGTCACTTCTCTGTTATCTGAAAATAAGCAAGTCGCGTGCAGTTTATACCTAACTCCAATATTATATGTTGAATGATCGTCTTGTTAAAGCCAACTGTCTTCAACGATTCAATATATGCGTCTAGTAAATAACCGATACTTGCATTTTGCATAGTTGTAGAAGAAAAAGGCAGTTTTATTTTGTTGACTGGAATTTCTAAGAACGTCTTTCAAGAATTCAAACTTCAAGACCGAAACGCATCCTCAAAGCGAAAGATTGTAAATCTGTTCAATGAGAAGGGCAATAAGTGCGTCCTTTCGTACATGTGACCGGCATCATGAAGTTTAAGTACTTACTATGCTAATTAGCTAAATTTATTTATAATATCCATACTGCAGTTTTCATTTTTACTTCAGCACGACAATATCCAAAATTGAAAATTATGTATACCTACATTAAGCTCTTTTTTGCATAAAACCTGCAAACAGCTTTCATTTTAAGTTAGGAAGGTAATATTTCTTGAGTTATTTGAGAGTGGTAAGCTAAAAATGAATTTTATACGGTGCAAGCAAATAATGCATTAAATTATAAATTATTCAAATACCTTTGCATGATTTACCAGAGATTCTTTTTACTAAAACTCAAAAATAGCAAATTATTTTATGGCACACGGGTTCACGGGTAACTTATAAATATAATGGATAAATGCATGCATGTTAATATCAGCATTTCTTATCATGTCATGAATCATGATCATTGTGGCATCGGAGCAATTGTCAACCAAACCGAGAACACTGGCATTAACGCTTTTATCAAGCAACTGTTCAAATGAATAGTTCGCCATTTTCTAGAAAATACTGAGCTGCAGATAGATGATGAACGATAAATGTGCCACATCATCCCCAGTCTCATAAAAACATTCCCACAGTTTAACAAAGTTTTTAATAAAGTGCATAAAAATAATTTTAATTATATCCAGAAACTTTAAAAAAAATCGCATCTGCAATTTTCACTTTTAAAAATTATATAAAAAATATTTTAAATATATTAAAGTTATTTCTCAGTAAAAAAAGAATTCACTTTTTTTAAAATAAAAGAATTCACTTTCTTTTTAAATCGAATAATGAATATATCGGAAATAACTCCACCTTTTTATCTACGGAGCCCAAACCCCATGGATGATTTCAACTCAGCCATGATCAAGTTGGTAATTTGGATCCTGCTCCCCAGCCTTATCTTCAAGTTAACCTTAACTTATCTGAGGCAGTTTGAGAAGCCGAGTCTGCTCATGTGGGTCATGGGAAGTCACTACTTCTCATTAGGTAAAATTACATAATACCCATAAATTACAAAGTTACAAGTGTTCTCAAGAAAAAACATGCCATTTATGCTTTTTAAAAACTATTTCCTGTGAGAGCCCTATCGTGTTTTCATTTCCACATTTTCTACTTAATTCCAATCCTATTAAATTACATTCCTTCCTCCTTATGTCATATCATATCTTTAGAAAGGTTCCGCCGCGGGTTAATTTACAGTGTGGAAATCCTGACCCGAAACTTGTTGGGCAGTTTCCTGGAGGACTTCTCAAGAGATTCCGAAAATGATGATGATAGCTCCAGCGTGGTCAGCGAAAGCCCTTGGTCTTGGATGGAGAAGGAGGATAGCAACAACAATGATGGCAATGTCAAAAATGATGACTTGGACGTGTTTTGCGCAGACCCTCCAAAAGGTTTGCAATTAACTATACACAATAACACAATATTAAAGTTAACTGTGTAATAATTTTCAGACCTATTCATAATAAAATTCTCATTTTGTGTGTTGCAAATTGCAGAAGAAAATCCTATTTGTGTTTGTGGTGCTCGGAGTCATAGACGAAGGAATGCAGAAATTAGGGCTATATGGGCAGCAATGGTAGCAGCAGAAGCAAGAGGAGTAGCTTTCGCAGCAGCAGGATTACATGGTGCTGCTGCAGCAAACTATGAGGCTGCTGCAGAACTAGGTGTAGCACTTCGAGCACTAATGGCCGCCCCTCTGTGAAATTTTAGTCTTACCACTTTTCTAATTAAATGCAAATTATAGATATAGATTTCATTTTGTGCTCAGAATTATGATGAGGTAGTTATATAGGAGGGAGAGATTTAATCCACCGTTGTATTGTATTATGTCTAATTTTAAACAGATTAAGTACATTCCGAGTAAATCGCATTTAATATAAAAAATATATTCTGCTGTTAAGACCCTTTCCAATTAAATGCCAACCAAAAACCATAAATTACTATGAATTAATTCCAAGTGCAAATAATAAATTGTAAAATGCACTTGCATACTTTGGCTGATATGAAGTCAAGCCAGACTCTTGTTATATTATTAGGTGTTAATTGAAGTCACCTTTAAATTACAGATCATCATCTATACGTAATTCATATGGCTTGAGTTTTGACTATCACATATCAAATAAATAATGATTAATTCATCAGATATTTAATATTAATAAGTTTTGTCAGATTTGTCAGGTTGATAACATAATCAAGCAAATAAATTTAATTTCAATTGAAAACTGAAAAAAATGAGGTGAGGGGAAAACAGATATTTTGACGCATGGCATATTGTTACTATGTTTTATCTTTATCTTATCCGTTATCTCCCCTTCCCCAATCAAGTCAGAATTACCTCACATATCACACCTGCAATATATTTTTTTTTATTAATATTGATTTTGGACTTACCCATTTATGCTCCCACACGGTCCCCTGTCATGTTGGATGACTAATCTGCTCCAACTGCCTGTCCAAAAACAGGACTGACATGGCTTGTGTATATTTTTTTTTTCATGGCAAAAATTATTGGGAGTAACCAGTAACCTACATTAAGCAGTTGGAAGTTAACATGTTTTACTCCAATCTGACCCAATAAAACTTTTGCAGAAGAATTCTTGCTAAATGTAAAATTTAATTTAATTGTAAGCCGAGGAAAGTCAGGCGTAAATTATTTTTTAGATCCCATTAGCTAAAAATACGACATGGACAGCCCAACAAACAGTTACGAGTATAAGGCGGGTGTGCGGGACAAAGTGAAGGAGATTGAGTCCCGCCTGTCTGCACTTGGAAAGTCAAGTCAAAGTCAAGATGATCCCATCAAAGAAGATTTCAAGACGCTGGCTTCAGAACCGGGGCAGGATGCGGATGGCTTTGTGAACCTGTCCAACTCAAAAGAATCATCGGCGGACGAAGAATTGGAGCTATCCAAACAAAACGCAGCGAAACATGAACAGTTACACCAGGACCACATTAGCCACAGCCACCTGAACAAACATCCATTTCCAAAGCCCCAACAAATCAAGTCAAATGTTGACGTTGAAACGGCTGCAGCCGTGTTAGAGGTTGTTCCACCGATTCCTGTCCCACGCAGAGTTACTCCGCGCCGGTCGCAAACGCTGCAGATTCAGAATGCTGTGGAGGAGCCTCCAGGGATGATATCCACCAGCCCCCCACGAAACGAATCATCCTCAGTTTCATCAACACGACGGAGCTCCATAGACGATGGATTTGCAGACATGGCTTCCGAATCGGACCCTTTCGATGATTCCACCATGCCACTGCCAAAAATTAGGGAGAATTCATTCTACCTTAAGGATCGGCGAAGGTCGCATGAAGATAGCTTCGAAGGCGATGGTGAGAACATGGTGGATGGAGACATGAATGGATCATATCTGCACTTGACCCCTTCCCCAAACCTCCGACGTGGCTCTCTAAATCCCCTCGTCGGAAGTCCAAGATTGCAAAGGACGAGAACGGACAGTACCAACAGTGCTGAGAATTATTTCGTCCAACAAATATCAAGTGACATGAATAGAAGGGAGTCGGAGGCAGAAGTTACATTTGATTTGTTACAGAGCAAGGGATCACCCCAGATAAGCTCCCCTGTGGGTTCTCCAGTTATTGTTAGGTCAAAGACTTTGAGCAATTCAACTGCAAGTATACTCATTCTCGGATTGCCCCGATCCGGAAAATCGTCAACGGTATAAAATTTATATTTCCTGTTAACACATTAATTAACTCGTAATTACAACTTATTAGTATAAATAATATTTAAAGTAATTCGTGTTTTAATTTCTTTTAGATTAACTCCCTAGTTCAAGCCCATGTGGCAAGTAAGCACGAATCCACTACTTCCGCTCCCGAAATTGTGGAGTACACCGCAAAAATAAAGATATTGGACTCTTCCAACCTATTCAACTTAAAAATTGTAGAGACCCCGGGTTACTCTAATGATCCCACGATTACATCCGACGCCCAATTGCTGACCACTCTGGTTTCCTACATGGAGAGCAAGGAGGGTTTCCGGGGCAAGCCTCCAACTATCGTGTTGGTGGTACTTAGATTTGATGACAAACGTTTATGGAATCCGGAAGATGAGCATCCTGACATTGTCAACTTTCTTAAGCTCATCAACAACTTCCAGTCCCACTTGAATGATAACAAATATGCCAATTTTGTCTTCGTCCTAACTCACTTTTTCGGTGAAAACACGAGTGAGCATGAGCTACGAAAACCGCAGAATAAAATTGTGGAGCTTATCAATCTAATCCAGAAATATACATCCCTTCCCCATCCCATCATGGTTGTTTGCGCTGAGAATGAAAATCGAAGTTGGAGCAAGGACAAGCATTCCAGTGAGGAGAGGAGAAACTCCCTCGTTGCAAATGACCACTCCTTCACTGTAACCTTTCCCACTGGTGAGACCTATCCCTACAATTTGATCGATCGGATAAAAATCATGCTCACCAAGAAAGGTCGAGATTCCGTTGGGGAGACGGTTCTCAGAACAGCCTTTGGGATTGAATATCCCTACTCCATAAAGGAATGCAGGGTCACTAAAAGGCTTCCAATGATCCAGGTGTCCCACCCCACAGTACAGCAAATGCAGAAGACGCTCCTCCACGCTTATCTGGACATTGAGAGGACGGAAATCTTTACTTTGCTGGAAATCGGATGGGAAAATATTGACAAGAAAATTCGCGACAAACATCCCGACTCGCTTTTCACAGTTCAGCAAATTTTTCAAACGAAAAAGGTTCGCAAGTTTGAAGACATCCCTGAGGATCCACGAAAGATCTTAAATTTGGTGAGGCAAATGCCAAGTAATCTGGCTGTAAAGGATCTACTTATTGATACCCTCCAACTAAAGGTTCCTGCATGTTATCCTGCTTTGTACATTGGACAAGGATTCGACCTGAGCAAAGATGCCACGACGAATGTCTCCCCATTTCAATTCTCTTCCGAGCTCAAAACCTCCCCAGTTGGATTGGTCCCTAACGAATTGGACTGCAAAATAAGAGACGACAGAGAAATCGGCTTTAAGTTCTTCTACGCTGTGGAGGAATACATTACGGAACGGTTGAAAGACATGAATTTACGCTATGCAATTTCACCAAACTCACTCCCAGCCATGTCATCTTCTTACAAAGGTCAGTATCGCAGGGGCTACAATTTGATAAGAAAAAATCAGGAACCCACCAAGACTACTGTGGCTACGGCCATGATTGAATATCGCGTATTTCAGCTTACCCTTCCTCAACACCATGAGCTTCAATTCAAGCCCCAATTTTGGGACACGGTCCAAGAACTTCCCGACCTCGACATAAAAGATTCCCTTTCCGTCACCGCGTGGAAGGATTTCTTCGGGTATTGGGGGACCCATGTCGTCAAGTCTGCCTTTGGGGGTGGATCCGTCGAAATTACTTTCCGAGGAAATGTTCTCAATAAAATATTCCATTCCATGGGAAAAGATTTTATCCTCCCTTCAGACGAGTATGACACGACCAGAGTTTTTCAATGGATTACCGGGGACGGCTTGGACTTTGTCGCAAGTTGCGGGAAGGACTTTCAAAGAGAATTTATTCAGGGATACGATGTGGACGCTCGTTTCCGAGGAGGGGATATCAAATTCCAGTCCATCGACTTGACCAAGTTGGAGAGCAAGGAGAGGGTGGCGGAAGTGAGGGAGGAATGGAAGGAAAGTTTGGTGAGCAGCCCGGTCATGCTGGAGACCAACCTGGTACTAGTGCCAATGAGCCACTTTGTACGAGAGAAATCCGAAGGGATTGCCACCAAGATTGATGTGGCCCTTCACTACTTTTACTCTGATTTTATGGTCACACATGGGAAGCAGTCGTCGTGTACGATACTTTAGGATTAGGGTAATTAACTTTCTTGTAAATGCACTTTATTTTTTATCAACAGAAATTGTACAAAGTTCATTCTTAATTGTATTAATTGTAATTAGTAACTGTAATTAATTAAGTTACGTATGAATACTTTCAGAGCAGGAAGTCAATTTGTGATATGTTGAGATTCCATATAATGATTAAGTAGAATTGTAAATTGTAATTAATTCTAGAGAGTAGTAATACTTGAAGATAATGATTTAAGCCTTTTCGATGGTGAGAATTCTACAAGAAAAAATAAAAAATCATGATTAATTAGTTAAGAATTAAATTAAATCATTCCACTACTTACATCTTGTATCTTATATCTATAAAAAAAAACTAATTTTTAACTAACGATAGTAAATGTACTTTGACAATACTAATATAGGATGGAAATTACAACAAACTTACCCCCTCTTTGGTAGCACAAGGGTGTACTTTTGTCCATGAGCAACATAGTCATTTACTTCGATCCATCCATTGCCTAACTTATCATCTTCCCTCAGGTTATCATCATCATAGATTTTGAAGTGAAGGCGCTGGTCCTTGTTCTTATTCCAATTGAAAGTCATCACGTCACCTAATGGCATGATGTATAGTAAATATCTTAACTTTAGTTAACTATCCAGAGAGATTTGAACAAATTAATTGATTTATTAATAGACAATCTCAACTTACCCCAGTTGGGATTGCGAGTGCTGGACACGGTCGTGGTCCTACCCACGTCCTTTTCTTTTCCATTCAACCCTTCAGTGTACTTGATGATAACTGTTTGAAACAAGTTTAATGTAAATTAGCACACAATATTAATATTTGCTTTCATAATTGATTAAAAAAGCCGTGAACACGACAGTATGCTACATACCGTATGGATCACTCCTTCCAGGAATGAAGCCAACATCATCCTTGGTGGGAAGGTTGCTAATTGTATTAACAAATTAGGAATTAATTTAAACACTCAGCTCAACCACACAGTGAATAATAGCATAAATCAGTGCTAATTGATTGGCAAATGTCACTCACGTTGCAGAAACCTTGAATTTTAATGTTGCACTATCTTGGCCAGCAGGCAGTGGAAGATTACCTGCGGGACCTGATCCGCTCCTGGTGTCAACGGTTGAGTCCGCAGACTTGATTGTCAAATACCTTTAAGTTAAAATGCAAACATTAAATTTTTCATACCATTAAGTAAGTACATAATAATTAAATTATGTAATATTTATTCTTCTCCTACCCTCCTTTGTCCAAATTGGCATTGGTCA
The DNA here is from genome assembly GCA_034700485.1 of Pseudosinella alba. Lineage (NCBI taxonomy): Eukaryota > Metazoa > Arthropoda > Collembola > Entomobryomorpha > Entomobryidae > Pseudosinella > Pseudosinella alba. The sequence goes on from JAQIXQ010001015.1 coordinate 12,417, forward strand.
ATTGACCTTTGTCCACATAATCGGCAACGTTGATCCAGACCCTTCCAACATCTTTAATATTAAAAAAAAAATTTATATGACTTGATTTACACATGCAATGACTAACATCTAGTATGCTCAGGGCATTAACATATTTTTATTGCTTTTATAACCAAAAACTTACTGTCATCTTCTCTTAAGTTATCCTCGTCATAAACGTGGAAATACAGGTACTGCAAATCATAAAAAAAAGCCATAAAACATTTAATTTCTTTTCTCTCCCAGTTTTAAACTGTTTTACGTGATTGCCCTGTCAAAATACTCATATGATCTCTAACTGACCTTCAGGATCCAGATATTATGTACCAAGTTTTATTAGTCTATGCAAATCCACAAATAATATTAGTGGATAGTGACTGACTACACTTGAATACCTGTTTTATCCCAAGATGAGTCATGATTACATCGTGAACACAATTTCTATGCGAATTTATGGAAAAATCGGGGGAATAAATTGTTGGGAAAAAATATGATAATTGAGATGAGTTCTTACCTGCTGCTTCCTCCGGTCGAAATCAAATTCGAACACATTTCCCCAGTCTTAAAGAAAAGAAAATTATCTTTTTAAATGTTTTTTTTACAGAAATAAGGATTCGTTTTCATCTTATCTCAATAAACTTACCTGGATTCTCTTGATCGGTTATGGTATCACTCCTCCCGATTTCTGTCTTGGAGTTCCCCATGTCGGTACTGTATTTAAGGATGTAGTAGGGGTCACTTGTTCCTACATTGTCCTTATCGACGAGGTTTCTGTTGACAGAATGTTGGTCAATTAAGATTACTTAAACGTTCAACAGCTAAGTCGGTTTTTACGATTTGATTTGAAGCTGTATTTGCAGGTATTCATATTTACCTTCCGGAAACCTTAATCTTCAGCTTGGCTTTCTCAACCGCAGCGGAATGTGCCAATGCGACACATAGCGCCACCACCACCAATTTTGCAAACATATCTAAACTTAACTTTGCTATTAAAAATTAATTCACCAACTTATGCTTATTCTCTTGATCTTTTCGGTCAGACGGTCAGGTAACAACTGAGGATTTTGTTGGCTGAGCCGGCGCTCCTTATAAAGACAACCAAATGCGAAGTCGAAATGTAATTGAGGCATAATCATAATCATGATGTCATGACAGGTACTCCATTGGGGCAAGATTATCTGCATTCTGAGAATTTTGTGAGAACTTGTTGTTCTTCTTCCAAGGTGTATTTGTCTGCCTTCTCTCGCAACTTATATCTGTCATATAAAAAGCCATTAACTTCAAACAACTTAGTCTTCTTGGGATATCTGCGCATAACATGAAAGTTTAATAATTATATTCCTTTTTGATCATCCGAGAGAATTGGTAAGTAAGTTGGCTGAGATTTTGATTGTTGTATTCCTGTCAACAAGCCCAGCAGTGGTTGTGGAACGCATATAAAATCCAACTTTTCATAAGCTATTTTCGGAGGATTTATTTGCAATGAATTTTTGCGAGTTAAAGGTTGCATGGAATATGAAATGATGGAAGCTTTCAAGGCGGACGAGAGGAGAACAACAAACAGCAAAATTATTCCATCGCAAAAATTTATTTATTCCGTATTTTATCTGCTTGTTTTTTTATGGATTGCGTCAAAAAGCCTTTTTTTGTCTGTAAAAAGCAAAAGCAGAAGCTGCGTTGTTTTTGGAATGATCATCATAACTATTTCTGTCCATTTCTAAATGATTGTTGAGGCTCACGTCATGTTGGATAAAGAAGTATAATTAACATGTTGATGTTGACTCATGCAAACAGTACAGGTATTTAAGCCCATATATTTTAAAAGGTGTCAGTCACTCATTATTATGCAGCAAAAATTATAATAATTTAGTGCTCATTTAATATGTACTCAACTTGGTTGAGGCTGTAGCAGGTAGTCAGCCATCCAGAAACGAGGTGAGCGAGGTTTTAAATTCCAATATGGTATGTGTGAAATGCAATTAAGGTAATTCATGGCTCCTTGGGATAAAATTAATCTACGGTAAAACTACAGTTTTTTTTTGTGGAATTGTTAATTATTTATTTTCTGTTGCCAGAATCAAATATAAAATCATGAAATTGGAAACGTTCGATAAAGTTCGATAAAATACACTATTTGCAATTGTGCAGGTCAAAGCTGGAATAATATGAATCTTAAATTAAGACATCATGATATGATGCATGAGTGCAAGCTCAATTTAATTGCAATTTTTATTGGCAATTATTCACAATTATATTGGCCTCCATTGCAATTAAACTTATTATGAGGTTGTCTTTATTGTTTTCGAATGTTGTGCTGATCTGATTTCATAGATTTGCCTGAAGGGATTTTTTAAAAGTAGACTTGTCAGGATGACCAGAATTATCTGGCTTCTTGTAGCTTGCATGGCTTCTCTTAAATAGAGCATTGCTGATGCGAATATAGCCAAACAAGTTTATTTTTCTCATTTGCATGATAACATGACGTCTCTGACAAGGCATGGGGAGGGACGATGGGTCACCGGCTAAAACTGGAATGATTATATAGCAACAGTCGAAATACAAGGACCATTACTATTGAATTACGATACAGTGAATTATTCTATTCTGCTTCTGCATAAGCATATTACTTCATTGCTAAAGTCATTGCACCGGTATAATCTATATCATTCAATCATATATAAATAACTTAGCTGATCAGCTAAGTGATAGTGACGAAATGTTCACAACAGGAAGCAAATGGCTATATATATTACTGATTGATGACGTTTGCTATTCATGCAATAGACAACAGACAACACCCTACTGAGCCATAATTCATGAATAGGTAGTAATAATTTTAATAAATAAAATAATGGGAATTGCCACAGAGTCGCTTCTCTTATGATAATAGCAACATGCAGAATAAATGCATAGGTAAGCTTATACCATCCCATCAGTAATCAAGACACTTGGTCTAGTCGACAATTGTCCAAACGGTTGGAATATGGTTGGAATATGGATGGTTTGCCTTATATGAATTGTCATAGTAGTGCATGGATATGAAAAATGGGCTTACACAATAGGCCCATTTTCTACTCAATAAAAATAAGACCAGGGTCAGACGCATTGTGATAGATTCGAAAATTAGCATAAGATGACACGGTTTGTCCAGTAATATAGCTCACAAATTTTTTGTAATGTATTTCTATAAAATATTAATGATTCCTGAAGGATAGGGGAATAGGGAGGCAGGTAATCGGGATATGGCTCATTCCACAGAATCTACCGGGTTTAAGATAAATGAGAGGAGGGAAAATCATGGGGACGAAAACTGCAATGACTCCAATAATAACGACAATGAGGAGGGCCTGAACTCCGTAAAGGAGAAGAAGTCTGAAAGTGGGGGGAAACGAAGATATGATTATGTCTTCAAAGACAGGTACTTTTGGGGAGAACGAAAAAGGGACGATACCGTTGTGTTCCAGATGGAAAAGGCTGCGAAAAAGGACGAAGACTATATTTGGGGAACTCCAGATGATGATACGCCACCAGAGATTTCAAGAAGACCCTCTCGAGGAGCAAGGAAAGCCTCTCGAACAAGCGCATCCCTAAGTTCTCATTATCGTCGAATATCCGGCAGCAGCAAAAATACAGAAGTACGCTTGCCCCCTCCACTACCCTTTTCCTCCCCGGATGGGAACACGACGGGGAAAGGGACACCAGTTCATGCGGTAGTGGGGGAGTCGATTCCGAACAGTTGCTGCCCCGATGCCAAGAGTTATCAGCACACTTGTGGAAGCACTCCATTCAAGAGAAAGCGATATTGCAAGTCTTGTGAAGCAAGGCGTTGTAAAGAGTATTACCAAAGCATTGTAAACCGAATCCAGCATCCTGAGCTAATACCAATCCCCAAACCTCCCCCACCACCTCCTCCAATAGTGGAGCCACCTCCGCCACCACCCCCGCCTCCCCCGCCACCACCACCTCCAAAATTGGAACCACCCCCGCCTCCCCCACCACCACCACGTCTTCCAAAAGTAGAACCGCCTCCCCCACCACCACCACGTCGTCCAAAAGTGGAACCACCTCCTCCACCACCACGTCCTCCAAAAGTGGAACCACCTCAGCCTCCCCCGCCACCACCACCCCCTCCAATATTGGAACTTGAACCATCCCCTCCTCCACCGCCACCTCCTCGAAAACCTAAGAAAATCAAGGAGTCGCCTCATGTTTCTAACAGTTCCATTAAATCATGCCAAACTGGCTTCATCAAGGATGAAAAGGGTAACTGCGTAGAAGAGGAAGTTACGGTGCTAGTTCCAGTTCAAGATTTTCCCACGGAGGAAGAAATTAGTAAAAGGGGATCCGTGGTTAGTAAGCAAAGTAGCCGGCGCAAAAGGGGATCCGTGGTTAGTAAGCAAAGTAGCCGGCGCAAAAAGGAATCTGTGGTTAGTAAGCAAAGTTGCCGGAAACCAAAAGTAGCTGACCCACCACAAGAAATCGAAATTCTTCCCCCACCACCTTCTCCAAAGCCCAGCCCACCACCTCCACCTCCAAAAAATGACTCTCCAGCACCTCCTCCCAAAAAGGCTTCCTCACGTCCTCACAAAAATCATATTTCTTCCACTTCCAAAAAGTCCAATCCTTCAAGTCATAGGAAAACCTTAGATAGAATGTATCTTATAGATTGATTACCTGATTACGTAAGAGGAAAACAGGGATGTAGAAGAAAGTCAAAATTATCTGTCCATATTTCAAAGTTTGATTGTTTGATTATACTAACTAAATTCTGAGAATAGTATTGGATTTCCAAATCTTTGACTAAATAAATTTTTGTTGAACGATGATAATTCTCACTGAGAAATTATTTAGTTACTTCATCTGTACATATTAATGTTATTAAACTGTCATTGATGACATGTTATTTGAGTCTTGTAACAAACCCAACTAATTCATATTAAAGTCAGAACTAGACGTTCTGAACCCTAATCTCCATAAATAAGGGTCAAATGTGAACCTACTCTTCACCAATGGATTGCGTGAGAATTGTTATGACTCCAATGCAATGCCATACAGACGCAGATAATATTTTGTTAGCCAAAGTTGGGGCAGTGTGATACACAATCGAAATGATAGATGCTCGAAATTATGTAGTTCTGATTAATTCAGCAATTTTTGTGATGCAAATAATTAGTGAGTAACGGTTAGTAAGCAGGTGGGATATGGATCAAGACTCCTGTGATGGCTCACTCCGTGGAATCTACCGGGTTTGAACTAGATGAGCAGCAACAAGTTGATATCGACCCCAGTTCCAATTTCAATAACAATAACGAAACTTCTTTACACGAAAAGTGTTCAAATTCGAATGGAGGAAAAGACAAGCTTGACTACGTCCACAAAAGTAGGCGCTCTGCAATTAAAAAAAGGAAGCATGGGGCCACTCTCGTTTACAAGACAGAAGTGGAAGGGAGTGCAAAGGCCCCTTCTGCCAATGATGATAAAAGTTCCAGTTACTATTATTCGGAAGGAGGAGACATAAACTCTTCCCAGAAACCATTATCCAACTCTAAGAAGGCTTCAGTAGGAACGCAAAGTCAAGAGAAAAGTTCGAAATCAGAAAAATCCTCACAACACACCCGTTCGAAGCGAAGCTCTCGTCGTTCCGGAGACTCCTCTCGAGCTGTTCCCCGAACCAGTAAAGATAAGAATGAGGGCCCATCTGCACCACCGTCAAGCTCCCCACCTACGGACAACCCTAACAATGCCCCCAACAATGCCAATGAAGGTACATTCCATCAGATTTACGGAACCTGTGTTCCACCTGCAGTT